>JAPYYW010001019.1:0-53684 GCA_030522545.1 Cremastinae sp. A BG-2022a
GCACAAAAGTCCCTAGACGGACTTTGAATACGTGTGGTAATTCTAGGCAGGGGAGGGGGGACTACAGTGAGATCTATCGGAAGAGGCGCGAAATACAATCAAATAATACAATAGATAATACAGTACAGTAAAAGTAAATGTTGCTACAATTTTTCAACGAATCTTTTGTTCATCAAAAAAAAAAAATATACATAAAAAAAGGCAGGAAACTTTCTTTTTTTAATTGCTCGAAATGAAGATTCTGTGTGGTTTCTTGACACACAGGTACGGTGCGCTCATAAGTGCCAGGTGCGTTTATTCCCGGAGGAATAATTGAGTAGTAAGATCTCAGGACTTTGATATCATCCTATCATATCGTAGATGGTCGTCGTCGTCGTCGTTGGCATTAAGCTCGATTCCTCGTGGCACGCGCTCACGCGAATGCACGTACAGTGATTGCACGTCATTATACTTTTCGCATGCACTTATACATGCATTATCCGCAAACGAATTTTCGTTGCACATCGAGAGCGACAGAGTGAGGAATATGGAGAGAAACAGCGACAGATAACAAAAAAAAGTAGAGAAAGAGCTCTTGTGAGAGAGAAAAGAGAGAGAGAGAGAATGAGAGAATGAGCAGAAGCAGGAAGAGGAAGGGGAGAGAGTAATATTTTGCTACTACATATACGGTAAGTAATGAGAAGGCCGAGGCCGCGACCTAATTGCAGTTGATGATCATTACCGAACATTCACAAGCGAGCCTCGTCGTCTCGTATCTCGCAAAAGCCACGATATATTGCTTTTCCATCGACTCTGATGTTTTATCTCTCTCCTTTTTCTTTCTTCTTTTTTTTTCTTCTATTATACTTGATACGTATAATGCGACTACTAAATTTTATAAAGGCAGGAATGACGTCCGAGGAAAAGACACGTTTGTGGACATTCTCGTACACGTTTTCACTTTTATTCCTTCCAAACCGGGGATTATTATTAGCAGGGTTAACAACGTATGAGTCGATGAAAGTCGAGAGTCTCGATAAGACCACATATTGTCAATAAATGGAAAGAAAAAGACGCCGGAAAGAATATACTTTCGTTGGAAATTGAATGCGATTTTTCAATTTTTCTATACACTCTCTTCCTTTTTTTCGCTCTCCCCCGTTAATTGCTCCTCGATCGATTCTCGAATTAAAATTTATCGCTGGTTTTTCCTTCCTATGTAAACTAAAGGTAAAATCATCGGTTGAAATTTTTTTTCTATATAAACTTTAAAAAAAAATTAAATGACCCTACTTCGATGTGGTATGAAGATTGGTGCTAAGATTTAGAAGGCTTTGCCATCTGGAAGTCAGGATATTTCATGTTGAAAATCACAATTTTTAATATACAAGCTTATAAAGTTACAGAAAGTTATGATTTTCATAAATAAATATCTCGATTTCTGGATGATGAAACATTTTATAATTTGACACACACACTTGAGCAGCATGTTGAAGAACATCTATGCAAAGTTTTAAGAAATTCTATGGAAAATCATTTTTATCACAGAACCACGGTAGAACTATCTTAATTAACCGTATAAGAAAATATGCTCGGGCTGTCTCTTTCTACAATAAGTTAATACGACTTTTCAATTATTTAATTTTTTTATTTTCACTCTCCTCCGTTAAGAAGGTTGTAACTTTAGAGTAGTCAATACAACTAATTGAAAATTATAAAATTATAAAAAAACCTTAATTAAAAGAAAGCCTTATTTTATTTATTTTTTCATATACGAGATTCACTTCTATTAATGCTTTTTGGAAGAATAATTTTCTGAATTAATTTATACATTTAAAAATTAGACACTGCTTTGAACGAATACGAAAGAGGTTAGATATACAGTGAACTGTCGATAAACTCGATAAATTATTCTTATTTGTTCGATGACACCACTTTTTTTTATTGATATCATTAATAATATCTCCCTAGGAACATCATATCAAAAATTCATGTAACTCTCTAGTGTCTGCATGTGTTAATTGTTCAAATGAATACTCATACCCCATATATACACGAAGAAAAATTATCGTGCAAATTTGTCATTTTCAAATATATTTTTCTTCACAGAAATTTCGGTAACCTATATAAAATTCGTGCTTATTGGAGAGCTGATTTTATTTTCTATCGAATCGTTATATTATCAGGCAATTCTCCATCAGACTTTGACATTCCGTTACAACCTCCTTAATTGCTCCTCGATCGACTGAGCACGAATAAAAATGTTATCACGCGGTTTTCCCATGACTTATCGTTTTCGAAAATCTACGAGTTGAAAAATAATTCTTCAGTATATGATATTTAACCGTATATATAAGAAAATATGCTGGCGGTCAGTGTGCATACAAGTTAATTGTAACGAAAGTGAAAAGGTGAAAATGATCGAAGCTGATCATGTTTTCGTTTTTGTTCGTGTTGCAGATCGTTCGGGTGCATTATCCATTCAAGGACAACCCCGGAAGCCTTTCTCCTCCTCTCTGTCTCTGGCGCGCTCTCTTTTTCCCTCGTCTGCCCCGGCGCGCTCGAAGATCGGTAAGTGGAATAAACGATGTCGACATGCTCTGTGTTTGTCAGAGGAACACGCGAAACACGAAAAAGCCCTCTCGCTGTTAAATACACGTACAGATACGTGCGCATTTGCAAAAGTACACTCCGCTCTTGCGGCCGGTGCATCGCGAGACTCGTCCTTATTATCTCGTAACCGTTAATCCGAGCGGCCGCGCGAGTCTGCCTCTTTTTTTCTTCCTCCTTCTCCTTCTTCTTCTTCTTCTTCTCCTCGGCGCGTTTTCTCCTCTCCCTTCGCTCGGAATACTTCCGGCAGCGCGTAAGACCCGCCAGACGAAGCGAAAATCATGCAGTCTCGAAGAAATGGAAAAAACGTTATATCCCGAGCTCTGAATTAATTCGTGCCTTTTTTTCCAGTCGCGGAACGAGAGTAGATTCTCCGGCGATTGTCCGGAACGAGATCTCGCGCTTGTTTTCTCTTCTCTTATATATTCTCTTTTTTTCTCGCTCTCGCAAATATACGTTCCGTTTCGATTATCCCGGCGATCCTCCTCGGGATGCACTTTGACATCGAATATATGTCGCTTTTTTTTTCCTCCATGCCCCTTTTCGTATCGCCCCGTCCCTATGTACGCTTCGTCTCGCTTCCGGCTAGAAAGTATTCCATATACTCGGAATTCGATACGCTTCGACATGAAACGGGAGAAAAAAAGAGACGAAATGTGAGAAAAAACGAATTTCTTGTCACGGGCGAAAAGTATTTCACACTTTTCCGTACGTGACGAGATGTCAATATAGGACACGAAAGATAATTCATGTATACAGTTTCCAATATCTGGACTCTGTTAGGAAAAATAAACAAAAAAGTCCTAATCGCTCATATGGACAGAATTATCTTCGAAATTGTGCTCAAAATGTGATATTTTGTATTTAAATCTTGACCCAAATATTTAATTTTTTATTCAAAAATACTTCAAGTTTATTAATAATTAGTCCATTTATAGTTGTTACTTTATGGTTAAGTCTACTAACGTGATCACTCTCAGTGTGCTGTGGATTCGAAAACATCAAATTTCTTATTCAATGCATAAAAATATGTGGCTTGGTTCGATCAAATTTAGGTCGTTGAGACGCATACACTGAGAAAAAAATGTTGATTGAATCTACTAAAATTTTGTTAAATCAACAAAATTTCAGTTGATTGAACCAATATTTATTGAATCAACAAAATTTTAGTAGATTCATTTTCTCAGTGTACAACTTTTTAAATTATCAAAGATTTAATTAAAAGTTTATCGGAGTAAATAGATTTTCTGAGCTAAATATAGTTCATTTTATTTAGACATGATTGTTCTAAAGATTTGTGCAATTCTGCAAATCTAAGAATGTGTCAATGCGTTTTAAATTCATTCATTTCAATATTTATATCTTATTATAAAAAGTGACACCAAAATATATAGGTACTATATAGATTTCATTAAAATGATTTTTTCTTCAGTATCCATGCACCTTATAATATTTAATAGCAATTAAATAAGTAAAAATAACCTACATATTTAAAATAATTAATTTTCAGCATTACTTCTTTTTATGAAAAGAATAATCATCATAAAATGATTATATACAAGTTTGAAAGAAAATTTTTAAAATGACTTAGGAGTGCCTGACGAGAACGGTTTTTTTTTTGAAAATGCATCAACGTTGACAGAATGATATTTTGCCAATATAGGAAGGTCGATGAAAGTCCATTTCATTTCAAGGATGAAAATACAAAATGGCTATATGGTTTCTCTGCAATTTCTCGCGCGGGATATCGCGCGATTTCCCTTGTTACCGAGGCCACTTTACACCCATTGCGTTCGATTAGCGTGTCTCTCTCTCTCTCGCACGTATTTTCGTGGCAAGTCCATCGCGTCCCAGCGGGGATGCAATTTTTCTCTCTATGCGCGCTCTCGTCCTTTTTTTTCTCACGTACGTAGTTTATTTATCGTCGAGGCGCACCGACGTGCGGTCTGGAGGCGCCGTGTGGCTTATTTTATACCATTTCTGCCCTCCCCGGTAACCTTTTAGCCAGGATCGCACGCACATTAACGCCTAGACATCCCCGCGACGACAGCCTCGACGACGTGTCTCAGCCACTGCATGAGTATCTCCGCCAAGCGCCCCTGGCTACTCTCTTTCCCACGTGCTGAGTTATCGATGCGAATATAACTCTCTATGGGCCTTTTCATATATAGACATTTTTCAATTAAATATTTCATACAAATTTCCCTCAGCATTATAAAATGATTTATAAAAATAATGCGGCATCTTGTGGGAAAATCATTTGCTAAAGTATATTTATTATTTAAGATTTTACTTCGAGGACGTACCATCGAAAGTATGAGAATTAATTGTGGCTAGTTTTCTTTATACGTAAAACATTAGTTTAATATGTTAAATATTTCATTATCGACCACATTTTAATTATTTAATTTTTCTATTGTTTTTTATTTTCTAGATATATTTTTTTTATTTATAATGTATAAAATTTATTTATGCTTCATAATTATTTAAACAGAATAGAAAAATAAAATAAAATCAATTTAAATGACATTTAACAAAAAAAAGAAATAAACAAAAAATATTTTGTAAAAATAAAATATATACAATTAGATTACCATCTGTAGTGAACTTCGTCTTACCGAACTTTCAACATACATTATAATCAAGTCAAATTATTTATTATGCAAAACATTACTGTGTGCTTCATCACGTAGTGGTAACAGATCAGAAGTTTTGAGAATCTTTTTTTTTGTTACTTTTATTATTCATTTAACAACTGATTATATATATTGATTTGTTATTGAATATCACAAAAAAAGTCTTGTGTGGGACGAAATAATTCATACATTTATATTGAAAGAAAAAAAATTAAAACAAATATATGGAAAAGTATCGTTCATCGATTTATGAAGGATTTTAATTATATAAACTATATACAGGACCGTTTACTTTTTACATTAAAAAAAAATTGCTTCCTCAATGCACGAATGCTTCATTTTCTAATGAATTAATTGACGATATTTATTGCGCGCGAGGGTACGTTAAAAACGTCGAAGATCGGTGTCAGAGTATTAAATCGAGTGATTTACGCTGCATTCTCGATAGCCGGAATTTATCGAAGATGAGGGAATTTTCCAGGTGCGTTTCTCATGGCACGGAAGTTTATTGGACGCTTATACGCGAAAGTGAAAATCACAGTAAAATTCGAAGTGTACCGCGCGTGTATCGATAAATATATAACGCGCGGATTGCGGGTTCGGCGAAGATTTCTCGCGCCCGCTAATACGCGGGAGAGTCAAGAGCGGCGTCGCGTTGTCCGGGTATAGAATGTGAGAAATAACCTGTGAAATATTTTCGCGCCTGAGAACAAGATCCGCGAGCCGACGAGCGGAAAGCACGCAGCGAGCATGGGAATTATTATAAAAGTGATACGCGCGGCGAACGGACGATTTTATAAGGGAGCTTCGCGCGTCTCTTTGACGCTTGTAATCGAATGATTTGCATCGCGCCTATCTCGTAAATGTGACGGCAAAATATGATACGCATCTCGGACCGTAACGACGTTGAAACAGAGACGACTCCGCGCGAATAAACGAAAGGAAACCTCGAATCGCGAAAACGTTTCGTCGCTCGTTTATTCTTTCTCCCTCGCGCATCCACGCATCTCTCGACGCTTCCTGCGAAAATTCTCAATCACCTGGAAAGATTGTATCCACGAGTACGCGCGCGCTTTTCGTTCGATCGTAAATTCACTCCGTCATATCGACATATTTATATAAATGTAATATATATATATATATATATATATATATATATATATATATATATATATATATATCATATAATATACGCGCAAAAAGTAAAGCTGCGCTTTCGATATCGTGGGAGGAATGAAAAATGTTTATATTCGATGTATATAACGAACGAAGATATGAGTATAAAGCGAAAGGCTTTCGTTTTATCGCTTCGATGAAAATTTTCCTTCTCGCGTTATTCAAATCGCTCAAAAATTGCCTGCTGACCATAAATATATGCTTGCTTCGATCGTGAAAAATAGTCGCGTTGCCTCTTATCCTATACACTTTTCAATATTTATCATCGTTATTATCACCGGTGTATAATAAGGAAGAAACGCGGGAAATGTACGTGGCTTTCGCAAAAGAATTTTTTTTTTTTTTTTTCATCGCGCTGTTTGCGCACGAGTGTTTTCTTGTTCTGACGTACATTATTCTGGCGCGGGTAAAACATTGATTTCGTCGCAAACGCGCTTGACACCCGATTAATTTAATTCCCGTCGGTATATAAATGAATAATAACGGGACGACGTGTGTTATTCATTGTGACGCTCGTGAACGATGAAACTCGGCAAAGCCTGAATACAGCGACGACAATAAGAGATAAGAGGTTGCGAACGTGAATTATGGGTGTCAGAAAATAAAAAGTTCGCATATGGATTATTCACTCTTTTCGTTCTGATGTATACCTCTAAAAATTCGAATATCAATTATTTCGAAATTTTTTTTTTCGTTCTTCAATTAATCGAAGTCATCTTAATTTTTTAATGATGCTTATATAGGGTCAGACAACCTCAGTACAAAGTAAATTCTTGATATACAATTAGTTAAATCAACACTTAACGGTTGTCAAAGAAAAATTAAATGGGAACTTAAGAATACATTTTTCATTATTTAAGCAATTAAATACGAAAATTTTTAGTAAAACGTTTTGAAATTGTTTCGTTTATAAAAAATGTAAGCTAAACAGAAATTCAGGAAGATTTTACACGGTATTAAAGTCATATTTAAAGAAAATATATTAATTTTATACGAATTATATTAATTTTCTATACGAATTGAGTAATAAAAGGCAGGTCGTTCAATAATTTTATCATTTTCTTAGAATTTTGTTAAAAAGTTTGCACGTATGTATTAAAAATTTTTAATTGTTTTACCATGGAGATATCGAGATATTTATCGTTAAATATCACAATTTCAGTGCTCTCCCATAAGAGTACGTGTTTAATATATTGTGATTTTCAACCCTAAATATCTTGTCTTTTAGATAGTGAAGATTTTTTGCATAACATTAAAGAAACTTTCCCCTACGTTAAAAAAAATGCCAAGCTTTTTTTCATAAAATTTACACGTATCTATAGCAAATTCAGGTTACCTGGATGACCTTGAATTTGAAGTATATATTGTTCTTGAATCAATTCGTAACAAGTTTATTAATAAATTTAAGCTCAAAAATCACATGGTATAAAGATTTTTTATTTCATTGTATTGAAATAGAACTACCTTAAATTTTAGCAAGTTCAGAGACTGATAAATCGTGAACGATTCAATAAAACGATTTCATGTTTGACATGGAATTCATTTTAAATGGGAAATAAAATACTAAAAATTTATCCGCAATTTTTATATTTTAAAAAAATATTGCCCATACATCTTTAAAGGTCGATTATCAATTTCATAAAATGATTTGAAAGTGACATTTAGACGGGGATTAAAACTGCTGAGAAATTATCTATAAAGGACCCGGATGTTTGCCATCAGGCATGGAAAGAACGCGACAGACAAAAATAATATCGGATTGAATTCCAGATGCTTGGAATGCGAGAAATTTTATTGGAACGGCTCATTCCGCGTCGAAACTCGACGCGTGATCTTTGAAGTATTTATGCGTTATTGGAAATTGGAAAGTTGAAAGAGAGAATGAGAGAAAAGTCTAGAGGGAAATAAATGAAATGAAATAATGCGCGAGATATGAATTATAGGGAGATGAAAAAAAGTTGATAATGGTCGTGTTATTATTGCGAAGGGTTCGATCATTGAAGAGGATACAATGTGCTCTCCGAGTGAAATACACTGTATTGACTCTCGTGTGTGGTCCATGTAATGATCTTACGTATACGCTCTGGCCTGGTGCAGAGTTTGTAGCAACGAGAGTACATCCCTCATACCCAAGATCAATCCCCAGAGGCGAAATATGTACCTGTACAGACACAGTTACACAAACCAACGACGCTTATTCGCCTACGTCTTATTCCCTAGTCTCCAATATCAGATATGTATCTCCGAGAGCTGCTTTGGTTCAACTCATTTATTTCTGCCACTTCTTCAAATCCATCATTCTTCAATGTTATTCACTATTCAATCGAATTAAATATATTTAATTAAACTTTTTTTCTTTCAGAATAGATTCTTAAAGTAGATCCAATATTCATTCAGTCAAATTGAAAGTTTTTCTTCTCTTTTTCTTCATATAATGTGGTTTTAAATTTTTTAATTTATGAAGAAAAATTGATACAAATTAATTCAAGAACAATTCAAGGTAATTCTAGGTACATATTGCATATGTATGGAAATTAGGAAAAAAATGTATTATGATGTTTTTGAAAAACTAAAGAAAACTTTTCGTTAATACATTGTATCAAAAAGCTGTGCAAAATTTTATTAAGTTCCACTACCTAGAATTCAAAATTTTTTTAGAAAATGAATTTTTATATGAAAATCGCAATCTTCAACATGTGCTCTTATATAGAAAAGTAAGGAAAATTTTAATTTTTGGGTGGTGTATGTTGGTTAAGTTTATTTTTAAGCTGTGACAATTGAATTTCTGATGCACAACGATCTTCATAAAACTGTGTATATATAACCTACGTAAAACCTAAATAATCTTCAATCTTCAAAATGATACTATAAATTTCGATAAATTTTTGAGATTAGCCAAATATTGGTCTAAAAAAATAACTAAATCACAATATATACAAATAAATTAATATTTTATCGAATACGAGAACTACCAAATAAATAATTTTCTAATCTCGTTATAAATCTATTTAACCGTGTAAATGATTCATCGATTGTCAAGATGACATTTTTTTTAAAGTGTCCTTTGATCCGAGAAAAAGAAAAAAGTTTCCCAGAGGCTGTAAATTTCGCGGTGATAAGAGAGACAGGAAGAGGATCGCGTTCGGGGTCGCTCGAGATGTTCTAGGTCGAGTTTGCGGTCGCGAATCAAAGGTCGCCGGTCGTCAGGCTGACCAATAAGCTCTAGGGGAAACCTGGCTAGGTAGATTGTGCCGGTTCGAGAGGGAGACGGGTATACTTCTTCTTTTACGCGTGGATCGCTGCCGGCTGGCATATCAGCGAGACGACGCCGCGGAGCGTGCGAAGGAGAAAGTACCAGCGGGATGAGGCTCGAGCGGTCTCTTGGAAGCGAAGACGACGAAATTCTCGGTAAAACGCAGTCTCAATTAACGTGTACTACCGATCGGCACTATATATATATATATTTATATACAGCCACTTATTCCCGCATCCGAGCATCCGCGAGTACATCCATTTTTCTCTCGACGTTCTCCTCGCCAACGCACGCTTCATTCCCCTTTTATCGACAAAACTGACACATCGGCCAGACACACGAAATAAAAACACTTGCTCTCCCGAACGTGAACAGTTTATTAAAAATATGTATATCTTTCTTTTCAGGAGAAAGCAAGATTCTTAACAAACAAAAAAAAGAACACATATCGACAATTCGTTTTCTCCAATCGAAAAATTACTTCAAAGTCCTTGCCGTTCCGAAAATTAAATGAATTGAAAGAAAATCAAGTGCGATGTGGATAATACGTTAAAATGCTTCAGGTGTTCTTAATACTGTATATAAGTGATAATATTGACATAAATGTATAGGGAATCAAAAATAGATAAGACATAAAAATATATTTAGTTTTACAATGACGAGCATCGTTGTCATTTTGCATATTAAAATTTATCATATTCTTCTGTTAGTGTGATTTTAAATATAAATATGAGCTTGGAATATTTTATCCAAATGAAAATAAAATTTAATTATTGGTGCGAATCTCATTTCTTAGTAAAAAAATCATAACCAAAATCCATACTATATGCAGATAAAGTGATCAATAACCTCTTAAATTTGTTGATAATGACGAATTGACAATTTTTCTATCAAATACTTAATGTTATCTTGTACGATATAAGAATTTACTAATTAATAATATACACTTCCGTAAATGATTGAAAATGTCATATACATAATAAATTGTGTGAAAAATATGACGTATAGACAACATCGAGACACGTTTTTTTTGTCAAAATAGCCAATTGTCCATGCAGTATCGGAACGAAGACCACCTTAATTCCAGTTTGCGCTCTCGTTCCAATAACCCGAGAGCGCAAACCAGTCGCGAGCTTTTTTTTTTGCCGGAAACCAGTCAAATGCGCGTCCCATATAAATTTATAAAACGTCCGGCCTACTAATCGCGCTTTTCCCCCAATGTCATTCGGTGTTCATCCTGTGATCTCCCGAGCGTCTCGTTCCGCGCGCGTAAAAATTCACGTAGCGGCATTGATTTATTTATTGTTAATTGACTCGAACCCGTCGATGCTGCTGACGTGGCACAAAGAGAATCCATCTCTTCCTCGGCTCGGCGTACCGGCCGTAATTATTAGAGAGTTCGTGACTGCATTGGTAACCCAGTAAAAGAGCGATACACGGCCGTCGAGAACGAGAGAGAGAGAGAGAGAGAGAGAGAGAGAGGGAAGGGGGAGGGGAAAGAAGTCAGCCCAAGAAGATACTGCGCGCGATATATTTATTATACGATTTATGTTTAGCTAAGTGAAACAGAGAGCTCGTGAAAACAAGGATCGATAATTAGCCACGTCGAATGAGTCCGGCGTTTCGCCTTTTCAGACGTTCTGAAACTATCATAGTCGCGATCGTTTAAAAACGATGTGTTTAGTGTCACTTTTGATACAGCCTGATGCCCCGTTGTCGAGTAAGCAATTTACGGATTCCACAGCGGCCTTTTTAAACGGCCGACGTCGCCGCGGCGCATATTCCCCGTGCTGTCTCTTTTCACTCCTCTTCCTTGCCTCGGAAGCATCAGGCCTTTTTTTCTCCCCGATATAGAGGCTCTCTTGTCGTCAGCTCTCAAAGAAGTGTCTCTTCTCACGTTACTATTTTTCTTCACTTTTCGAACGATTCATTTTTTAAGGCTGATCGTACGTACACACGTGCACACCGCGCGCGATTCACTCTTGTGAAAAATGAATGTTAAATCTCTTTCGGCACTTTCGGCTCTTCGTACGTGTTTCTTATTTATTTAAATACTTCGTTTTTTTTTATCACTTCATTAATCTAGAAGGAGAGAAAGGCCGAAAAAAATGTCCGTTAACGAGTTTCGTGCTCATTGCGCGATTATTTATCTCGGGCTTTCGGACACGAGTCCCGCGCGATTCATCTTCGATCGCGCGTCAAGATTCTCGCCGAGTACCACACCGACTTTTTCTTCCTCTCTCCCTCACTCTCTCTTCATTCTCATCATATATATATATATATATATACCCGCGTGTCTTATTTCTCGAGTTTTCGCTCTTCTCCCCGCGAGTGATCGATTTCCTGGCGAGATAGCGTCAAATCGATATCGATCTCGCTTCGAACCACCAACGGATTCTCGGCTAAAGAAATCCGGATATCACGTAATTCTTCCTCCGCTGTTCGTCCTTACACAGATACGCGAGCGGGCTGGTTTAAGGTAGTTTTATCAAAAAATCGCTTTCTTAAGATTTTGTTGAAAATTTGCAAAAACCTTATTCTTTGTTACAATGTGCAATTGTATATTAAATTTTAAGAGGTTTTACTATACGTAGAACTCGAGATATTTATTGTCGAAAATCACTATTTTCTGCAGTCTCCCCTAAAAGAGCACAGGTGTTAAATATTGCAATCTTCAACTCTTGATATCTTGACTTCTGGGTAGTGGAACTTGTTGAAATTTTGCACAGCTCTTTGTTGTACTGCAAAGAAGCTTCCTTTAGTTTTTTTTTAATCCTAAGATTATGATTTTTCAAATTTTCATACTTAATAGGTACAGGTCACCTTGGATGATCTTGAATTTGAGATAAATTAAATGGCGATATATTTGAAAATAAATATAAATATTTGAAGATAAATTAAATCGCGATATTGCGACTTTAAGAATTTTTTAATGAGCAACACTATAAATTTTGATAAAATTTTTAAATCGGCACATCAAGTATTCGTTTACAAAAAAAAATAAAATTTTCATTGTAGTTGGATTTTCCTTAATAATCATCAAATATTATCTTAATCGAAAAAATTCTATATATATAATCACCGAAAAAAAAAACAATAAAGACAGTATAATCGAAGAAAACATCCCAATAGTTGGATAGCTAAGGGTTTTTTTACTT
Organism: Cremastinae sp. A BG-2022a; assembly: GCA_030522545.1. Taxonomy (NCBI): domain Eukaryota; kingdom Metazoa; phylum Arthropoda; class Insecta; order Hymenoptera; family Ichneumonidae; species Cremastinae sp. A BG-2022a. The sequence continues at coordinate 12,813 of JAPYYW010001019.1, forward strand.
TGTCCTATTTAAAGTTTATTAAAACAAAAAAATCTGCTTCAAATTCACATCTAAACTGTCGTCTGATATTTTGGCAATCCAAAACGCATCTTATATGTTAATTTTAAACAATATTTCCATTAAACAAACACCTAAACGTTTGAATATGTAGGATGTCCTGATAGTTGGATATCAAAATCATTCCTGTCTGTAGGATTGAGCGAGCTTTTGTTCGAATAATTTAATGTTATGAAAAATACACCTTTTTGAATGTGAAAAAGTAATCCATACGATTTTATTGAGAAAAAAATAGCTCAAACATTAAAAATAATTTAGCAAATATCGTCCAACTATTGTGAAGATTATCTTAATTACAAAAAAAAACAAAACAATAAAGACGTTCCGCTGATAAAAATTTATAATCATTCAAAAAATATCGACGAGAGGCAACTTCGATAAAATTTAATCGCTGGATAATAATCGACGGAAAAACCGATTTTATGTAGAGCTCTTTTTCGTCCCCGAGGCTTTTCCTCGTCTCGTAAATTTCGAGCATCTCTCAATATAATAATCACCGTATAGGAAGAGCGCGAGATAAAATTGGAGCGTTGCCTGTGGTGTCGTGTGGCCAGATCCGCAACAATGCCTAATTAAATTACAATTAAAGAGCGACCAAGGCTGTCTCCCCGGCTAATTTCGCGAACAATACGAGAGAGCGCGATTTTCGCTCGGGAAGCGCATTTCCCGGCTCCGTGCGCCAATTACGTCGTCCTTCTCGTACACGAGACACATCTACTAAATATCTATACAATACATGAACAAAAATATATACATATATATGCAACTATCACGGAAACTTCGGAAGACACGAAAGATCGGAGTATACCGGAAGTTTGAGAGAATTTCACGAGAGTCTGCAACTCCGGGAGAAAGAAAATAAGTTGCAACGTGATCTAGCATTAAAAAAAAAGAAGAGAGTCTTTTTTTTCGAAGAAGATTCCACACACGAAAAATTGGCTACATAAAAAAGAGTGTTAATTTACAATTAGGCTTTTTTTTCTCTTCTTTTTCTTCTTTTCTCGCCTCATTCTTCTTTTCTCTCGTTCGCTGCTTTATGGCGGCCCGAAGTAATGAGGGAAAGCGACTCCTGCTGAAAGACGATTCGCAGGATATAATACGTGTGCTCGACGAAAGAATCATCACTTTTTAATGTATTACCGGCTAATCTCTTAACAGGAAGTCGCTCCGAATTTCTCTCGAGCTCATTCACACGAGAATCAGCGAATTCGCGGATGTGACATTGATTTATCCCCGGGAGGCAGCAAGCCGATGAAGTTCGAAATGGTCTTGCGTGTCTGGTCGAAAAAAGTTCCAGTTTTTATTGTCACGCATACAAATAAATTTATTGATTTTTGTACACTCGTTTCATTTGTAAAGGAACTAACTTGTTATTATTTTTTAACATTTTTATAATTCTGCAGAATTACTGTCAGTAATTTTATAACACTGATTTAATAAAAGTATTTTACTATGACTCCTAATTACATACAAGTGGTATTTTCTATCGTTTATTTGAAGAATATTCAATTAAAAAATCTAATTTCTCCCATTTGTCACTTTATCACCAGGCTTTACGATAAAATTCTTAACCATTACTTCAATTATGATCAAATGAATGACTTTTAAACGGTACAATGATAAAAAACAGATTATAGTGATCTTTATGAAAAAGTGAGCAATTAAAGTGAAGTAAAATGATAATATATATGTTATAGGCTCTATCAATCAAGACGAAATCAATTACCCATGCAGTTCTAAATGAAATTACTATACATTTCAATATATCTTATTCAACAAAATTTTTAAGTTACTACTTGCCACATACCAGCTATTTAGTTTGGAATAGGTTTTTAATGCTCTCCTATTGTCTCTATGAAATAAGACCCTATTAGCATGTATTTGAAGATAAAATCTTTAACAAACGTAAATAATTTTCATAATAAATTGGTAAATTCAGACTTTTTTAAGTATTTGATTTGTTTTAATGGTTGTATTGTGGTAACTTATAAAAAATTTGCAAAAAAGCAAATTCTCTAAACTTGTATTTTGGATTCTTGTATATTTAAGTTAGAATAATCGCAACGTCAAAAGATAGCTCTTCGATTCTTAACATTCGACTTCACAAAATTTTCACATATTTTCATGTGACTTTAAGGTATAATTGCACCATTGTATCGTTTAGTTCAGATTTTGTTAAAATTTTCCATAAACTTTCTTCAACTTCGTAAAAATCACATTTTTTTGCATCGCCTTCCATAAGAACGCTTGTTAAATATTGCGATCTTCAACAATAAATATCTCAACTTCTACATTGTGAAGCTTTTTGAAATTTTGCGCACATTTTCATACAATATCGAAGAAGCTTTGTTTAGTTTTTTTCTTAAATCTGAACTAAATTTTTTTTTAAATTTTGTTCATTACATAGCAAGATCACATCACCTTGGATGACCTTGTATTTCGAGTATGTTGTTCTTTAGTCAATTTGCAACAACCTTCCTTAATGAACTTTTACTCGCACACCACTTTTTATGTGAGAAAAATTAAGGCGAAAATTTGTGGTTTTACTGCCATGGCCATATATCACCTTAAGGAGGTACATACTTGCATTTAGCGATTTTAAAGATAATTTCTTCAAAATTTGCATAAACGTTCCTTAGCGTCGTATGCAAGCATGTATAAAATTTGAAGAAGTTTCACCATATGTCAAAATCGAGATATATTAAATATTGAAAAACACAATTTTTCGGAACTTGCCATAAGAGTTCACGTTAAACTTATTGCTATTTTTAACATTTAATATCTCGACAACTAAACGGTGAAATCGTCACTAATTTATCCAGCATTTTAATGCAATGGTGAAGAGCGTTTATATGATTCTTTAAGAAGATATTTTATATAAATAAAAACCCACACGGGAAAAAAAAGTTGATACGGCCCTTAGCGCGGAGTACCTTCTTGAAGAAGATCTGTATAAATTTTGAAGAGAATTTCTCTGAAATCGATTTAGAGGCTGAGGCACTTTGTGAAAAAGTGTGATAATTTTTCGGAAATAACTTCCGTGCGAGTGCGATTTTCTCCAGAAAGTGTGTCTGAAATTTGTCTTTATTATTATTTATTATTTATTTATTATTTATTTATTATTATTATTATTTATTTATTATTCTTTAAGAAAATATTTTATATAAATAAAAACCCACACGGGAAAAAAAAAGTTGATACGGCCCTTAGCGCCGAGTACCTTCTTGAAGAAGATCTGTATAAATTTTGAAGAGAATTTGTCTGAAATCGATTTAGAGGCTGAGGCACTTTGAGAAAAAGTGTGATAATTTTTTGGAAATAACTTCCGTGCGAGTGCGATTTTCTCCAGCAAGTGTGTATCAGTCCGACGAGCAGTACATACGGAGAGAGACGTAAGCATGAGAAACGAGTACGAAGCTGCAGGATAAACGGGCAAAACTTTCTATCCGTCTGCGGAGGAGACACGCGACTGATCCCACTCTTTTTCTCGCTCGTGCGGAGACTCCCGAACGCGACCAATTTAACTCGGGCTCTCTCGAAGTTTCGCTCGATACATCGGCGTTTCCCGTTCGCTTCCCGGGGACGTCGATCGCCACGTGCGCGCGCGCGCGCCCGACGCAAAGAAAGCAGAGGAAAGTCGCGAGAACGTCACTCGCTCGGAAACGAAGAGGAAGGAAAAAAAAGAGAATAAAAAAAAAAGTAAAGCGAAATAAAAAGTAACGAATCGTCATCAAGGACAGGAGCGCCGTGAAGGCTAATTACGCCGTTCCGGTTTTTCGCGCGATCGAATTTCGAGGAGCACGCAAGCGGAGAATCATCGAAGAGCCGAAACTCGTCGTTTCGTCGGACGGATTAAAAACGAGGGTGAAAAAAATAATGAGTAGAAACGGAGTTTAATACGTTCTTTTTTTGTTATCCTTGCTCAGAAAGTTCAATTTTTGAGCATTGGGCGGCGTATCCGGAAAGTTTTCAACTTTAAGACGCTCTATACCATATATATATAGTGATTACTTTTCAGAAAGGTGTACTTCACGTTTATTTTCTTTTTCCGTCGAGCAAGCATCGCTGATTCTATTTTTACTAATAATTGAATAACTATTTATTATAAATATGTTTAATTACTGTCAGAGAATTTGCTCTAAGTGTATATAGTTAATTTTTTCGTCACCAGATGTCATATCGCCATTCGACAGATCTCAATAAGACTCAAGAAATTGACAACTTTTTAGCAGAAGCCAAAAAGTCTATAAATTTTACGAATTTAACATCGAGTATTTATTATATACTTTTTGCTGGGATTGTCTGTCCGATTTTATACGATATTCGCTAAAGGTTTGTGATGTTTTTTAACGAAAACTCGTATATTATAACTTACACTGAGAAAGAATGTTGATTGAATCTACTAAAATTTTGTTGATTCAATAAATATTGGTTGAATCAATTGACATTTTGTTGATTCAACAAAATTTTAGTAGATTCAATCAACATTTTTTCTCAGTTACTCATTTTCGTAAACTCGTACCAGAAATCTTAGACTCATGTCACAATATCGAGATTATTGGAAAATCATCAATTTCCGACCAAGTGACATAAATATCTAGATATTATAGACGTGAAATTGATCGTTTAACGAAGGACGAAATGGAATCGGGGGCGTTGAAAAAGTATAATTAACTCGAATTCAATAAACTCGAGACAGAAGGTACATATATATTTTCTTTTTGAGTCTGTCTCGGTGTACCTGCGAGAGTGAGATACGAGCCAAGAGGTCGTCAATCCGCGTTCGCTCGCGCGAGTCGTACGCAGCCTCCAAAAAAGGCTGCGGTCCACACGCGCGCGCGTGCCCTCGCCCGTACAACGCACTCTCTCTCTATCGCGTTACGGTTCGCGTACGCTCGGCGCGAACGGCCCGGGGAGCGAAACAAAGAGCAGAACTCGCTCGTTTGTATGCCAATGCAGCGAGAATAAAAGTTACGCAAAAGCATCGTGGAATTCCTTGTGATTCCCTCGCCGTAAATGGACTACTCTCCCGAACGCTCGTTCGAAATATCGCTTTTTTTTTAAATTAAGGTACACTGAAAACGAAATTTGGTTGATTCAACAAAATATTTGTTTCAATACGTTCAACGATATTATTTTGTAAATTGAACTAAATTCTTGGTTGATTTAATTTTCAACTAAATCTGTTTTCAGTGTAGTTCTATCAAAAAATTGTTTTCTTAGGATTTTGTTAAAAATTTGCGAATACCTTCTTTGATACAGTATGCAATTGTATATCAAATTTTAAGAGTTTTCACTACGTAGAAATCGAGATATTTATTGTCAAAAATCACTATTTTCTGCAGCCTCCCCTAAAAGAGCACGTGTGTTAAATATTGCGATCTTGAACCCTAAATATCTTGACTTTTGGGTAGTGGAACTTGTTGAAATTTTTCACAGCTTTTTATTGTACTTTAAAAAAGCTTCCTTTAGTTTACCAAAAAAATTCTAAATTTACGATTTTTTCAGATTTCATACATACGTAACAAGTACAGGTGACTTTAGATGACCTTGAATTTTGAGTATGTTGTTTTTGAAACAATTAGCAACAACTTTTCTTAATAAACTTACGCTCCAAAACCACATGGTAACGAGATAATATGACATAAAAACTTTTGTTTGGCTGTACTGATCGAACTACCTTAAGGATGTCTATCAAAAATGTTGATTAGAAGAAAAATGCATCATTATGGGATGAAACCATTGGAAAAGTTCCTAGCTACAATATCCACACAAAAAAAATCTGTATTTACCGATCATTTAATGAAATTATTAACGATAAATGACGATAAAACATTATCCAGAGCTCTATATAGTGATACCCCAAACATTGAAAGGTTTCCTAAACTTAATCAAAACAACAATTTTAATAAAAGTTGTACCATTACTAAATATACTTTTTGGATTACTACGATAATTGTTGATTCCTAAAAATGTGATCCTTTATTTTAGTATTCTCGAATTACAATAAAAAGTATGGCTAAAAAAAATTATAAAAAGTATTCAACTTTACTTGGAAGACATCCTTAAGAGATTGTTTCGAATGAATAAGATTCCACAGGATTTTATTTGTACGATTTTTTGACGAGCAATGTCGATAAATTGTAGCAAAAAAACGTAGAAAAATAATTTCACTGTCTTTATATATTCTCGAAAAGAAAAAACAAAATCTAAGTATACAAAGAAAAATGTAAAAATGCAGGAAAAATAATATTTAAATATACAACCAATAAAAAAATAATAAACTGCAAAAAAGTATGGTAGATATTACTATACAAAACTGAAAACTATATACCTATTATTATCGAACTAATTATATTTTATATAAATCTTCTCCTAAATATAATTAATATGATTGTCACTTTATCGTAAATTTTACTATCGTGATTTCTCTCAGTGTAAGTTGAGTGATTCATTTATATTTTTGAGTTAAGAGAATATTTCAAACTAATAAGATTATTCCACCAAATTTTATCTACGATTTTTCAAATCGTAGAAAAAAAATCTTTGAAAAATTTCGCTCCCGTTATTATTCTCGAACAGAAAAGAAAATTAAAAAAATGAATACAAAGAAATATAAGTTGACTGATTCATTTTTTTTTAATGAAGAAATTATTTCGAACGAATAAGATTTGACCAGTTTTTATTTTAATTTTTCGATTGCTTGTAGGAAAATCGTAGATAAAAATCATCGAAAAATCTCACTCTGGTTATTCTCGAAAAGAAAAGAAGATATTTAAAAAAATAACGAAGTTGAGGGAGACAAATGAATATCGCGCGCGGGAGAGGAATAAAAATATCGCGAACTTTGCACAGGTGAGTTGAGAACCCGCGAGATTCAGGTTCCCAGGAAGGAGAGAAAGATAAAGAGAGTCCGGCACAGTCTCGTACTGGAAGCCGAAGAGGAATCATCGATGTATAACCTCTACAAAGCTATACCTATTATATATACACGTGTATATCACGAAGGTCGGGCCAGAATGGACACCGCGTGAAATAAAATTTTCCCATTATTCAATGGACGTTATTATTAACTTTTTCCCCTCTTTTTTTTAAATCTTTAATTTTTTTCATAAATTGTTCACGTCTGAAGAGCAGTGCGAAACATATTCGTCTTTTATCGATTTTCAGTTTTGTTTTTAAACACAATTCTCATTTAATTTCTACAAAATAAAAGAGAATAAAGTTATAATACGTATTTACCTATTTGCGTTTCGGAGCACGGTTCGTCCTTGTCATCCCTTCCAAAAATACTGATTCATGTAGACACCGGAAGTATCGTTTGCTGGAAACAAAAAGAACATTTTTCGTTGGTGAAAACTTTGAAGATTATTAAAAGTTGTAAAAACTAAATTATTCAGAAGTACAATTTTCATAAATAATTTTTATATTCACTGAAAAATAATACAAATTTTATTCCGATACGTTCAACAATTATTTTTTTGCAAATTGAGCCAAATTCTTTTTTGATTTAACTAAAGTTGAATTATTTCGAATAAAATAAGCCTCGTTTCAACTGAATAGTTTCAAACTAAATTTGATTTCAGCGATATAGACTCGTGAAAATATTTTTATAAAAATGATTTCTTCGGATTCGAGCGAGGAATATTTTTCGCATGATTTCCTGCAGATCTCGCGTCGGGTTTCCGTGGCTCGCGACTCGTTTTGCCGAAAATATCCAGCGGGGTAAGAAATCAGAGGAGATGATGGTTGTCCTTTTTTCGTGCCTGGCGCAGTGCAAAAATTAAGTGTGACCGGGGTTTTTATTTGTAATGAGAACCCTCGAGATTCAGGTTCTACCGCGGGCGATCCGTAGTTCTCCGTGGACTCTTGGGTGGCGAGCGTTCTTTGCCGTCTCTCTCGCTCCCTCGGCTCCTTTCCGGCGGCTCGCACGAACTACACACGTACGTGTGCTCAGCGCGAAACGTGTGGACGCCCTACGCGCGCTAAACTCGAGCTAACCCTCTCGAGGGCATCAAAGCCGGACCCGGAGCCTAGAACGAGGTTCTCACCGTTTCTCTCCGCGATATCTCGCGCTCCGAGCAGGGCCGCCCGACGCGTACGAGCCAACGAAACCGCATCTTTGCGCACCGTATACATGCGAGATTGAAAGAAAGAGAGAGAGAGATTTTTCTTGTCCGGGGTTTTCCGCCCTTACGTACAAAAAAATATTAGTTACAGTATTCAGAATTCATGAATTATCACTGAGAGAAAAGAATGATAAATTATATAATATATATTATACTATATACAAAAGTGACAACTACACTAATTATTATGAAACTAATTATATATTCTGTTTAGATTCTATTCTAAATATACTTTATTTTAGGATAAACATATATTTAGTTGTAAAATAATCAGTATATAGTTGTCACTTTATGATAAAATCTACTATATCGTCATTTCTCTCAGTGCATGTATATAAAAAATTTATAGAGAATAATTACATATCGAAGATTATAGAAATGTAAAAAGAGAAACAGATATATGAGTCGTATCACCAAATAAAGTCAATCTTACGGGGCGACCCCTGCCGACTTTTTTTAAACTTTGAGAATACGTACATTGTCTATATGTTAAAGGAAATATTCTGAAAGTTTTAGCCCTTATTATGCAGCCATTTTGAAGTTATGACTTTTTGAATTTTATTTCTATTATACACTGAGAGAAGAGAATGATAAATTTTCGTATACAAAAGTGACAACTATGTACTAATTAAATATATTTTATTTTACGATAAATATATTTAGTATAAAATAATCAGCATAGTTATCACTTTATTAAAAAAACCCACTATCGTGATTTCTCTCCGTGTACAAATGGATATTTAAAAATGTATAATCACACCGTAAGATTTCTGTACCTGGGCTACTAAGAATTTCTCAAGCATTGATTTTACATTTATCACAAATTAAGATAATTTAAACAAAAAAAGTGTTAGACGTACGATATTCTCAATAACAAATAGTAAAGGGCACACGAACATTGCAGTTTATTGCCTAAGAATGATGACATTTATTTTTTTATTGTTAAGGAATTTATTCTCGATTTAATTGAGACAAAACAAAAAATATGCACATCATGAAAATCACATATTTCGTGGGAAAGAGTCTCAGCTTTCATAAAAAAATATAAAATTCATAAAAATTAATGAAAAAGTTGAACAAATTTTTTTTTTTCAAAATTCTAAAAGTTATAGCTTCAAAATGATTGTACAATAAGAGCTAAAACTTGACTCGTATACTTGAAAGACTCATAAATAAAAAATCATACATTGCAAAGAGATTCGTTCTTACAATTTTGTCGAAAATTTTGGCGTTTACAATTTTTTCGCAGTGTGCAGAAAGAATGCAGGGAGAATGAATAAGTTGAAGGAGCGAGAGCGGGGAAACGTTGCTGAAGACCTGTTTATCCGTAGCCGCTTCGAGAACCGCCGCAAGATCTCGCTCCGGTGAAAGAGCAGCCCTTTAAGTAGTTACCCCGCTCTTGGCACCCGTCGTGACTCCTCCTCTATCTTAGAACACTTCCCGCTGCTTCTCCCATTTTTTTATCTCATTTTTTCTGCCGGCTCTCGGAGACCCTTTGCGATACCCCCCGGTCCTACCTGGCCCCCGATCGTTAGGATAGGTAAGGAATTTTACGAAGATTCAACATCCGGACCAGAGAGTCTTCGTAAAATTATTCTCGTAGTTTCGGGAAAATGAAAATTCATGGTCAGTCGGATATAGAAAAAAAGTTTTTTAAGTTTCTAACAACGCTGTATATATGAAGGAGATAGATGGAAAAAATGATTAATATAGATTAAAAATGCTTAACGAGAATTTTTTTTAAAGAATGAATAACTGGTGTGATTTGAAAAACAGTGAATGTGGCTACATTTTCGATACGTTGTTGAGAAATATATGAAAAATCGCTGTGTCAAATTAAAAACAAAATGCACTAAAAGGTTTCAGAGTTTTCAAACTTTGAATTCTTGAATTTTAATATATTTTTTCTTATGGGAAATGCATATATTTGCATTGAATACTAATAATAATTATGACACCAGTCAAAATTTTTATTATAAGTTTAATATATGTCATTTTTTGAAAAAGATTCATTGAACGGTTTCAAAGTTATATCACATTTTGAATTCTTTGAATTTTATCATATTGTATATTTGCCCTGAATGTTAATAAATATCTCGATTTTTTAAATCGATGATGCCTCTTGAAATACTACACCCATTTGCGCGTGATATTGAAAATGAATGTTTAAACTATTTTTAAATAAATCACTTTTAAAATAATCCCATTAAATTGCCTCCTTAAGAAACAATAAAAAATGTCATCAATTTCCCTACAGTACAAAGGAAAAGTACGAGATATATTTTACAGAAAATTATATCTCAATGACGAAACGAAAAAATCGTAACGAGTTGTTTGTACATCAGAAAAAAATATAGAAATATAAATAATGCAACAATAAGACGTACGCTTCATAAAAAAAATTGTATAAATCAATAAAATAAAAAAATGATAAAAAATAATGAATCTTGGAAAAGGTTATAAAAATTCGTGGCAAAAAGAAAACAAGTGGAGAGTCGAGTTGAAAATTAATTGCCGAATGGTATTTTCTTTTTTTGATAGGCCAGATTGCGCTCGAAATGAAATAATAACTATTTGGATGATCCTTGCAACCCGCGCGCCATCTGGAACTCGGCGAGTCCTTTGGAGCGCTCGGTGCCGTCAAGAAATTCCAAGAAGGTCCTCTCTCCACATGCTCTGAGCCAGGCCAAATATAACTCTGGAGGAAAAGGGACGCGCGAAAAAAATGCAAGAATTCAAGAGCGCACATCAGGCGCGGGTTAGAGCCAAGAGAACCCTCTCTTTTTTTTTCTCTCGCCTCTGAGTCAGACATTTTAGTCATAATATTATAGCCTCCGAAGCAGCGAGCGTTCCTCGGAAACCGCACCGAAATATAAAAGAGCTTCGACAAACTTTCGCACGCTGCCAGAATCAATTTTTCCCTCCCAACCGATCTTTTTCGCAAAAAAATTTACGTGTTCCGATTGATTAAGATTTATTTTTAGAACATAATTTGAAGAAAAAATTTGGACAGAATAATTATACAACGAATTTTATGTAGGGAAAAATAAAAGAATGGAAAGAGAAGCATTTTCGAGTAAAAAATCATCGATATCTTTTCTCTTTTGTCAGAATCGATCTTTTTCGCAAAAAATTTTCATTCCGATTGATCAAGATTTACTTTTCGAACATACTTTGAAGAAAATAATATTGATAGAATAATTATACAGTGAATTTTATGTAGTGAAAAATTAAAATGGAAAGAGAAAAGCATTTTCGAGTAAAAAATAATCGATATCTTTTCTCTTTCGTCAGAATAACCGATCTTTTTCGCAAAAAATTTTCGTTCCGATTAATCAAGATTTATTTTTCGAACATAATTCGAAGAAAAAAACGTTGACGGAATAATTATACAGCGAATTTTATGTAGGGAAAAATAAAAGAATGGAAAAGAGAAAAGCATTTTCGAGTAAAAAATCATCGATATCTTTTCTCTTTCGTCAGAACCGATCTTTTTCGCAAAAAATGTTCGTTTCGATTGATCAAGATTTTTTTTCGAACATAATTCGAAGAAAAAAACGTTGACGGAATAATTATACAGCGAATTTGATGTAGCGAAAAATAAAAGAATGGAAAAGAGAAACATTTTCGAGTAAAAAATCATCGATATCTTTTCTCTTTCGTCAGAACCGATCTTTGCTCGTGACAGAGCGTATGTACGATCGGTGCACGACCCAATTATCTCCGGGTCGGTACAACGACAACGACGACGACGACGTTGAGACGTAATAATTACAAAATAACGTGGAGAGGCGAGGCAGCGATTTCTTCGATTCTAGACGAAAGATGAAGATCGAAAAGTTCGTGGCGTCTCGGGCGATGGCGAAATGAGATCGAGGAAAAAAAAAAGTTTTAATCCCCGCTGACACCCACGTACTAAAGTCCGGGGTAATAAGTATCGGTTTATAACGATATCAGGCCTGCATAACTGTATGATTGGACCCCGATCCTTTCGACCTCTCTCGCTCGATCAAAAATATACCGGAACCCAACTGCGAAATGGAGATAATGTGCTTTACTTTATGCCAAACGCGATTACGATACTAGATTCCGTGCTATATTTGCATACACTCGTACAGATCGTACATTACCGATCAAAAGTACTTCGTTACGTGAAACTTCATGAAAGTGAGATCGAATAAATTGTGTCTCCAGACCGGAATAGATTTTCATATTCTCATCGTGGAAACATTTATTTTTATCAGACGTTTCACCTTGTACAATAAACAAACTTTATTTACATGAATGTATGCTATGTTTCAAATGATTATAGTATATATTAGTTTTCACGTGAATAAATTATATTTATGGAATTCATTTATTTCACACATTCGTACAAATCGTCTTTGAGGTCATGTCAAAACGTATGCCAAATTTTATGAAGCTTCATCATCTAGTATAATCGAGATATTAATTGTTGAAAGTCGTCGCATTTTTTGATCTCTCATATAAGAGCCCATGTTAAAAGTGTGACTATTTTTTTAAATAAATACCTCGATGATCACATGGTGAAGCCTCTTTAAATTTAGAACACATGTTAATGTGATGTCAAAGAAAAGATCAGCATAAATTTTGAAAAAATTTTGTCTCAAAAAATGTAAGTAATGATTTTATATTTAGTTAACACGTACAGCTAATCTTTTGAATAGATTGTCACGAGACTCCTATCTTAAGATGATGCTTGAACGAAATGATTGACGATACAAATTTCTTCAAATATTACACAAACGTTCTTAATTACACGTAAGTGTAAATAAAATTTAAAGAAGCTTTACCATTAAAAATGGACATACTTATAGTTAAAAATCACTATTTGTAACTTTCCATAAAAGCTCATGTTAATGTTGCTTTTTTTACCAGATGCTTAAAACTTCTTAAATTTTTTTGGATTTTCACTACAACATTGAAAGACGTTTACACGATGTTGAAAAAGAATTTATCATCTTCAAAAAATTTAATCTGATGATTTTACATTTTTAGTTTATACGTCGAAAAATCTTTAAAAGTGCTGATGATCATGCGAAAACTTCCTTCCTTTAAATCCTTTGAATTTTAGTATTGTTTCTTTTATAGAAAAATTATACATTAGCTGCGAATGCTGACGAAAAACTGTGACATCCCATAATAAAATTTTTATCACGTTTTTGATATATTATAGCAAGTTTCATATTGGAAAAGATTTCACTAATTCTCATTTTTAATCGTTTAAGCAATACAAAATGTTAAAATTATTTCAAAATTGCGCTTAAACTGTTATTCGATATGACAGCTGACAGGGAAAAAAATTATGACATAAATATGCAGTTGAAATTTCTCCAATTCATTGTGAAAAACTCACTTTTGTCACTGATATTCCCTCCAGTACACATTTTTATGGATTAAAACGTTATTTTTGATAGTAGATTAAATTTGAAAAACGAGTTTTCAAAAATTCGAGAAAAATTTTACGTTCGAAACCGTGCCGATTTTTTAATTTCTCCGGACGTTTAAACACTTTTGTCCGATAGTGTAATGATACAGAGTACAAAGACCTCCCTACGAGTTTTCATAGGTCGAGGCGAAAAAAAAAAATTTTCCGGAGCTCGATACAATAATATTGAGTAAGCGGGGAGGCGAGGGCGACAGCGAAACGATCGCGAGTCGCGATAATACGATCTCTCGGCGTCGCCCCGGAGTGTCGGCCCCTTGCCCATATAACGAGTTATGAAATTGCGATTTGCATTTATGCACACACAGAGCGAGTTTATATGAATTCACGTTTCATTTATATGAATTCACTCCCACCCTCCCTTCCTCCTTCTCTCTCTCTCCCATGAAATCCGCCAGGCATTCAAATCTCCCGTCGGGAGAGTGACTCTTCCCGCTTCGTGCCACGGCGACTTTTCTATATCTCTCCGTTATTTTTATTTTTTCGCGTCCCCGCGTCTCGTTTTTCATGCGCACACTCACTTTTTGCGCCTAGCGAAACGTCCACTTATATATATTTCATTTGAAAAATAAATTAAATAAAAATTGTGTATAATTATATTTCGTTCGTTTTTCTTTTCTCGCGTCTATATTTTTTCTTCGCTCCGAATCGCTTCTTCGCTAACGACACCGGAGAGCGCTCTCGATCCAATATTCCATTGGGTTAGGTGCGCGTATGTTTGCTTTGAAAAAGGATAAGAGAGATGTAAACCCGCGGGACTCGTCCCGCGATCTTCTCCGCGCGCGGTCATCGCTCGCTTTTATTTTTTCATGGGACAAGACAGCATGTGCTCGCATATATAGGGCTTTTGTATATATTCATCCGGGAGACGTTTCTCGAGTCTGTAATTAAAAAAAACATACATACGCATGTATATGCGTGCATTGAGCAATTCCATCTCAATTTAACGACAATTTGACGATGGCTCCTTCGATTTTTTAAAAAATTTTTTAATATGTTATTGCAGATGCAAAATAAAGTATCCATGCCAATTTTTAGCTCTTTATCTCATCAACGCGTAGAATTCTTAAAATATTCATAGCTTCTACAATAATTAAGATATCGTAACTTGATGGAAAGTCATTTTTAAACATTTTTTTTAATATACCTTTTGGAAAAAAATTGAACATTGAAAAAAATATTTTGTTAGTCTTTTTGGCCGTTTCGAGCTGAAAAATTGGATTTCCTCTCAGTGGGACCCCTTTAATTTTTTGCAAAACAATTCATAACATATTCTACGTTAAAAAAAACAAATTTTTGAGCCCTTATCGAAGATGAGATTCAAATAACTTTGTATTTAATAAAATGTCCACAGTCACAGAGCGAAAAAAGATCAAAATTGCAAAAAAATGGAATTTCTTTCTAACACGAAGTTACTTGAATCCCATCTTCGGTAAGGGTTCAAAAATGTTGTTTCTCTACGTAGAATATGTTATGAATTGTTTTGAAAAGAAATCGAAGGGGCCGCATTGAAAGAAAATCCAACTATGAAACTCAAAATGGCCAAAAAGATGGTAAATTTTTTTTTTTTCAACGAGTACATTATACGATATCTTAATTATTGCAGAAGCTATTATAAATATTTTAAGAATTTTATGAAAGCTTCGATACGCGTTAAGATAGAGAGCTAAAAAATGGCTTAGACACTTCATTTTGCTTTTACAATACATGTTAAAAAATGGAAAAAATTGAAGGAATCGTTAACAAATCGTCGTTGAATTGAGATGGAAATTCTCATATATGTGTATTTATTTATGGATTCGCGGCTGTACGTCATAAAAGTAAAGCGCCGGTTTTCACTCTGACTTTATCAATTAAGGCCGACTACTTCGTCTTCTTCTTCTTCTTCCTCCGCGCGCGACTTCGCACATTCCCATGTAAATGTGCGTGCCTCGCACGGTTTAAATGGCTCTCGTCCTTCTCGAATTATCATAAACGATAATACGCGGCTAGCACGCAAAATCCGTTTTTCTATATAAACGAAGAAACGAGGTCGATTATTAAAATAAAGAGAGTAAAACTGACGTGAAATAAACGCGCCGGCATCGACTATTTAATTTTCCTTCGAGCTCCATCGAGAAAAAGTCTCTCGAAGAGGGGGGAGCGCGTGGCCTCCTTCCTTTACGGTTTTTTGGAAAGATGTCGTTCAATGAGATTCCTCAAAATTTGAATCCGTTATCTCGGGTCACGACGAACTTTAAATAGGGTCGGGCATTTATATTTTTTCCGTGTCCCGTTCGATATTAAGGTATAGTTGTAAGATTGATATTTTGATATTTACATGTTTCTCAGCACTTGCATGAAAATGACTATATTTACACCTAAAATATTAATATATTAACAGCATGGCCAGTTTTTAAATTGATTTACTTTCCTAAATTAGAGATATTCAGAATAGGTCGCTTGTTTGAGAATGTTTTCGTGCATGTTAAGATGGTTGTTGTTGTAAAATGAGGATCGATCGAGCAGTTTGTCAATAATTTATGTAAACTTTCTCTTACGTCATATATGTACGTGTGTACCAATTTTTGAAAGGTTTTACCGTGCCGGAGTCGAGATTTTTTACGATAAATATTCCATTTTTTGGAACAAGTCTTCATAAGAGCGCGTGTTATTTAATTGACAGTTTTCAACAATAAATATTTCGAATTCCAGATAATGCAGTCTTCTAAAATTTTGCAGGGATTTTTATATAATACCGAAGAAACTTGCTTTCGTTTTTTAGAAAAATCTATTATAAAAAATTTTTTATTATTATCTATTACACCTGGTATTCCTGACTTTGAATAGCCTTGAATACAGAGTAATGAATTGTTTTTTAATGTAAAATCTCATTTTAAAAACTTTAATTAAAAATCCATGAGTATTTTACTTATAAATGTTTATTAACTTACTGATAGTTATTTGAGTATTCCACGTCGTAGGCAATGTTGCCAAAAATTTTTGAGAAATAGATGGAGATTTGCGACTTGTAGGTCAAATTTCCATTCATTCTACTTTATCTAAATAATTATATTTTACTTATTGATAAACAAAATTAGAGTTTTTTAAATTTCCATCTGAAAACTTGAAAAATAAAAATACTCAAATAATTTTACAAAGGTCACTTTTGAATGATCTCAATGTTATAAAAAGCACATTTTCGATTTAATTTTTCTCGAAAATGACATCGACTTGTTTTTCCAAGGAATTATGTAGATATCATTTAAGTTATGTATACTGAAAAATACAACAATTTTCTACAAACTTTCGTTTTACTGGATAAACTTGAATACTGTTTGCTATACTACAAAATACTTTGTTTTTTTTTTAATAAAGGTATGGAAAAGTATGTCGTACTCACTTAGTGGGAAAATCCGGATTGTTTTCTGTGCAGAATTAATAGCTGGGAATTTCTAATAATTTAATTGCAAAAATATACATTTCACTTTTAATTGACTTTTTTTGATAGACATCTTTAAAAGGCTTGTACTGATACTCAGTAGTCCATTTTTGACGTTGTTAAAATAAATCAATGTCCCTTTTTTTTATTGTTTCAACTTTAAAACTCAAGAAATAGTATCATTCATTTCTCCAGGCAAAAATTCAATGGAACCCTGTTTTCAATATTTCGATTTTCTTGCACATATTTTTCGAATAACGAGGATATCACCGCTTATATACATTATGGTATGATATACGATACGTTTATGATATCCGATAAGAACGATTCAATTATGATAAAATATGCAATTATGGTATATAAATATTTAATTACGATTCTCGATTGAATGCTAAAGGTTTGTCGGTAATTCAAAGTAGAAAATAAAAGCGGTTGGAGAGCGTGGGGAAGGTCATCGTCGGAGTTTGCGAGGAGTAAAGTTGAGTTCGGTGTCCTCCGGGGATCTCCCCGGAAGAAGCGGATGGAAGGACCATCCGTTCTTCTCTCATCTCCGTCGCTCACTCTATGCGCTAACACACCAATGCGAGGTCGTGATCCGATCTTTAATCGTCGATTTATCACGTCCAGCCTTTTCGCGTTTACGTGTAATATCATCTCGTTCTTCCGCCTCTGCTACCGCGCATATTCTCCCTCTTTTTATTTATTCATTTATTTATTTAATTTTTATTAAGATCTGCCAAATGGCGATATGACATTTTTAGTGATGAAAAAACTATACAACTATACTTAGAGAAAATCCTCTGATAGTAATTATATACGTGTCATGCATGCGATTTATCAAAAATAAAGATTTATTCAATTATTTGAACAAATGGGATCAGCGATGCCAACTCGACGAAAAAAGAAATAGGTACGGTGTGAGAGATTGAATGAACACATCAAATAAGCAGTTGGAGTCTTCTCTGACTCCATTAATTTTACCACATTATCACATATTTTGTCCAGCCTTTAAAGTGTATTTTGTTTTTAAAAAATTGCATTCTTTGAGATTGGTACCAGCTCAGTCACATATTGTATCTCTATTTATCATCTATTACTACATACGACTATATGTCATGATCCTCTTATGGTTTAAGGTTTAAACTGACAGGACCACCAACGTCACTTTGCTGATTCCATTAATTTCGTCACATTTTCATGTATTTTCAGCATTTAAAATGCTTTTTCCTTCAACACAGTTGCATTTTTTGAGATTGGTACCAGAGCCTAGTCACAAACAGCACTTGTATTTACGTTCTATTACTATATATACGTATGTATTACGTATATAGTCACAATATGTTTTTTTAAGCTCCGCCCACTTGACACATCCCAATTCAGTTTCCCTGGTCTTGGAACAAAATTATAATTCACGAAATTAATCGTGTGCGACGAAGTGCATCGTCGCTTGTGGGAATCAATTTTGTCCCTTTTCGGGATATCTTATTGATCGATACTTCCGGTGATCCGTCGATTGATTCTCGATCTCTCTCTCTCGGTCTTACGCTGGAGATCGATCGATATTGATAAGCGATTTCTCGGTGAAATTGGCCCCGAGCCGACTATCGGACAATCTTCGCGGACAAGCCCGAGTGCAGGGTTAGCTACGATCGACCTGGTGAGAATCGGGAAAAAAACCGGTAATTGAACGTTTTCCCTCTCCCTCTCTCTCGCGACTCCGTCTTCTGCTCTCGCGACTGGTATTCCAGTTTATACGCGGAGACAATCCGGGAACACCTAGCGCGATAAAGCCCGAGGAAGAGAGACGAAGTGAGCGAAGAACACTTCGATCCTGTAACGACCTGACATGCCAACTATCAGGTTCTCTCGCGATTTCTTTCTATCGTCGTCGTCGTCGTTCTCCTCAACCTCCTCCTGCGATCCGTACGATCCACCGTACTCGGCTCGCATGTCCGACAAATTGATTAATGCGATCGATTAATTAGAAGAGCTTTCAGTTCCAGAGTCGCATCGATTAAGTTCACGACTCCGCTTCTATAACGGAACAAAAACTTTCCTGTAAAAATGAAAGCTGACTACTCTAAATTTAAGGTTAAACTGGTTCTATTGACAGTACGTTATCTCTACTCTTTATTTTTCTACTCATTACCATATTATTTCATCTTGAATTTGGCTGCTTTAAAACAATAGACTATTGTGGAATAAATTTACTCAAAAAAAAACTCCTTTGCAATTTTAAAAAGACAAATTCAAGATAAAATAGGTTCATGAGTAGAGAAATAAAGTGTAGAGCTATAACGTGTTAAATTTGAAATAGATTCACTAAACGCGTTTACGAGTTATCAGACTTTGCATTTTTTACATTATTTCAATATTATATTTCTTATGGGAAATTCATACATTTTATTTTTTTAAAGATGAATATTTCACCATAATAAAACATTATACATAAAATTGAAATTTTGAAAAATTTTCATTTTTCACACTGCAGACATTTGATGAACGATTGATTGTTTCTTTTTTTTTTAATGCGAATAACTATTTAATAAATTGTCAAAAGTATTTATTATTAATTCGCGATCTTGTGTCGATTAGATCTATGCATAGTATTCTTGTTTCTGAATGTACAATCGGGTTTGCAAGTTTTATTTCGCAGAGGTAAATTCTTCAAGGCGAACGAAGCTCTCGATAAGGAATGCGGAACGAAGGGACAAGTTTTGCGAGCAGAGAGTCTAATCAACGATTAATTGATCAAGAATTTAATCATAAACGTTTTACAACGGATATCTCGGCTCGTCCCTCCGTCGACTGTATAAATCTCGCTAGGTGTAACAGCTTACATAAAGATTCCCCGACGCATTAAATATGTATACAATCTCGAAATGCTATTAATGCTCATTCAGCGAGGATTCCGCGAGACTCGACGACCGAACTGGCCAAACGACTTTTTTCCCCATATCGCAATGACCTGAAAAAAAACGAGTTGCGAGGAGAAGCGAAAATAGAATAGTTGTGCAATCGCCCGTCCATTCCGCATTAACAAACTTCTCGCGATTACCGGCGAAGAAATAAAGTGGCAAAGAAAACTTCAACATTACTGTGGAAATCCAAGAAAATCTCGGATTTGAAGATATAGAAAATCGTCATTGAAGATAGCCACTTGATAGAGTGGACTGCCAGAAAACGTAAATAAAGTTTTATTGCTGAACACAGGTATGGGCAGAGCTCGATACTTTTCTGAAAAATGAAAATTTGTCAAAATCGGTGATGCTTATTTCATCGTTGGTGCAATAAAAATAATCCATTGGAAAATGTTCATTTCTCTGAAAAGTATCTAGCTCTGCCTACCCCTGTCGCTGAAAACATCGATTTTAACCCCGTGAAATCAGCAAGTAACATCGCTCAACATCTTTTACCAAATACACTGGTGTTATTATTTTACACCATTTCTCTTTATCATTCACACTATTTAGTTAACACCGCGAAATTTTTTACAGTGTGCAGGGCGAACGAAATATATTTAGTTAATTTTAATTTTTTAAATTGCACTTATCAATTATTTTTGTGTCGAACAGAAAAGGCATAGAAACAAAAATTGAGTTGAATTATTTAATTCATGGACATTTATTTAAATGTCAAGTTATATATATTTACTTGACTAAATTTAGTTTGATCCAACCAAACTTTTTTCTCAGTAATATCAGTAAATCCTCGAGGAGCCTATATGGAGATAATTTTATAAAACCATCATCTAATATTGCATAATTGTTAAAGAATCGTCAATTGTCAGAATACTGTCGATTATTTATTGTCAAAATAATGCATTGAAGAGACAATGTATTAAATTTCATACAAAAAGATATCGGGAGCGTGCTATTTTCAAATCATTATATATAAATTATATCTGAATAATAGTTTAGAGCCTCCATATTTCTCGTCTCAACATTCAAGGCATTAGGCATGAGTGTATGCGCGAGTCGGGAGAAAAATGATCGCAGCGAGGAGCGACGAGAGTGACCCGATTGTTCGAATCTGTGCTAACTCGAAAGCAGAGAGAGAGAGAGAGAAAGAACGAGAGAGAAATATTGACAGTGACTACTGTTAAATGGACTGTGAGAAGAATGTATATATGTAGTGAAAAGACGACAAGTGCTGGGTATATAAGATTCGCGATGTGATATAAGGTCGCAGCCCACTTTCCTGAAGCGCCAGGAAATATCCGTGCGGGGCGAATCTGGTAAATCCATTATATCGGTGTGTGAATAAATACGTGAATGTGTGTACGAGTCGTGTGTAATATGGAGAGTACGGTAGGCGAATTTATCTGGTGAGGAAGGTAAATGCTTAAGGTATGATAGCGCGCGGACTGTCTCGCTTGTCTCTGGCAAGACCGGCGCGGTAATGGCTTCCCATAAAAGCGGATCCTATTCTCACGATCGAAGAATATACCCTCTTCCATACGTATACGCATTTCGTATACGAGTACGTATATAACACGCCTCGATTCGCTTCCTCCTCCGACACCGCATTTACATGAGGATAATGCAGCCTCAATGTTACACCGCGGACCTCTTCCCGCTGTCTCTCTCGCCCCGCGGTTCAACAATCGTCGCCGTGACTCCCCGACTCGCCGAAGAGAGCCCGACTAACAACGGAGATACTCTATCCACTCGCTTTTCTTTTTAATCTTTATAGAAATAGTTTGTTTTTTGTGTATCGCGGAGAAAAATTTTCGGAATCATAAAATAAGCACGGCGAAAAGTTTATTCCTGATGTTCAATTCGTCGCTAAATTCAAAAGTTATTGCACTATTTAATTTTTTATTTCTTGGTTTTGCGATCTATTTTGGCAAGTTGAGCAAATTTTTTATATTTACATTTATTTAGGATTTTTTCAATAATTAAGTGAGATTTTTTATTTGATATACTTATGAAAATGTGCACTGTTGCAAAGTTATTTTTTACAAATAATAGTTTTTAATTTAGATTCAGGAGATGCAAATTAACGAAAATCACTTTCATAAGAAGCAATATGCTAAATTTTGGTTGAAGTTTAATGTCTTTTAAATCATGAAAGGACTTCAAATTAAAACGATATTGAAATCAAAAAACAGTAAAATTTGATCAATATTTTTTTAAGCGTAGATAAGGTAAAATTTTGAATTGAATTGTAAATTTATCCATAATTCTTATTTTTAAGATATACAATATTTTTGCTTATTCTTACGACAATTTTTCTCCTGTTGTAATTTTAGTTATTTATATTTATTTACCATATTTCTATGTAATACTTATAAAATTTTTCATTATTTATGCCATAACCTTGCTTCTTCCTTCGTAATTCTTTCTGTAAATTCATTGCAAAATTTAAAGAGGCTTCACCATGTGGTTATAGAGATATTTATTTTTAAAAATTGCCACTCTTAACATAGGCTCTTATGAGAGAAAAAAAATGTGACGACCTTCAACAATTAATATCTCGATTACTCGATGGTGAAGCTTCATAAAATTTAGTATACATCTCGACATGACCTCAAAGAAGATTTGTGCAAATTAAAAAAAAAAATTCTGTCTCAAACGATTTTCACGCGAAATGTTGAGAGTTAATTTTTTAAAAAATATTAAAGTTATATAGATGGTGATGTTCTCAATGGTGAATTCATCTGGTAAAAATCTTCAATAAATTGTTTAAAATTTCCATCATTTTACTCTCCTCTCACTCTCTTTTTCTTCGATCTCGGCGGAGTCTCGGCTTTCCGTATGTACGCGTGCCAGGTGACTCCGACGATGAGCTTACACGTGTATGTGCGTTGCGGTATGGGAAGCCGCGAATGGAAAAGACATAGACCTAACGGTAAGCGCGGCAAAAGAGAGAAAAAGTAAGAGAAAGAGAAAGAGATAATAATACACATTCGAATGAGCGAACGATTTTATATACCTAACTGGGTGTGGGAAATCACCATTGAAACCATCCACGGCTTTTTCTCCCTCCTCCTTTTTTTGACGAACTTGGTGTACGCACGCGAGAACACACCTCGCAAGGTATACACACGATTCTAACAGGTTTTCCGATTTCTCAGATTCTATCTTTTTTTTTTCTTCACCTCGACTTCTCAATTTTTCTCAACTACTTTTTTCGAGCTCTCGTGTAATCACTTGCCAATCACTCGCCATTTTTAGCCCGTACACTTTTGCCGCTCGCCATTTTTGGACGAATCCCTCCCTGGATTTTCAGACTGAAATCGAGTTGTTGCCAAAGGCTCTGCCACATAAAGAAACCGGTGAAAAAGAAACTGCAGAGAATTTTCGACAGAACCGAAATAATTTTTGTTTAGGGTATTGAATTCGTACAGTAAAAAATCAATAGTTTGATTTTTGATTTTTTAAAAAGATTTTGTTGAAATTTTGCGTAAACAATTTTTTGATATCGTATACAAATGTGTATTAAATTTTAAGAGGTTTCTCTACATATAGAACTTGAGATATTTATTCTCGAAAATCACAATTTTTTATAATCTTCCATAAGAGCACGTGTTAAATATTACGATGTTTATAACTCTAGACATATTTCGACTTCTAAGTAGTAGAATTTCTTAAAATTTTGTACAACTTTTTGTAGCACTTCAAAAAAGCTTTGCTTAGTTTTCAAAAAAATCCTAAACAAATTTTCTAATTTTCATACACGCGCAATACTGGTTACCTTGGATGACCTTGCATTTCTAGTATTTTGTTTTTGATAAATTTGTAAGAACTTTTCTTAATAAACTTAACCTGTAAAACCGCATGGTATATTGAGAAAAACCGAGATGAATATTTTTGAATTGTCCATAACGACTGAATCATCTTAAAAGTAAACATTTTTTTTGAAAAGTTGTTGCAAATTAACTAAAGAAAAACATATTTCAAATTCAAGGTTATCCAATGATAGGTCTACTCTCTTTGTAATTGCATAATTTTTTTTGAAAAATTAGCTAAAGCTTTTTTGATACCATAGAAAGATCAGTGCAGAATTTCACTTAGATTAGGAAGCTCGTTACTCAGATATTTATTGTACAAAATAAGTAGCCATTTTTAACAAAATGAATATATTAACGAGCAGCTTCATAATCATCATGAAATTTTTTGACGAAGTTTTGCAGATGTTATTTAATATTATGCAAAATTTAAAAAAAATTTCGATCACTTTCAATTCTGCACACAAAATCGTTAATCTGATGCACAATATGTTAAAAAAATTATTTATTGCTCGTGTAAAATTAAAGTAAAATTATTTTGCTCTAGGCTTCAGAGCATTGAGAAAACTAACTTGCATGCGTTGGAGCTATTTTATTGAAATTCTCAGCGAGGACGTGCAGAGACAGGTGACACGATGACGATGCCGCCAGCTCTCTCTCCCTCGTTCTCGCTTCGCGATTCCGTTACCTTCAAGGATATCCTGTGTCGCATGTATACCTATTATACCTTGGCAATTGAGAAGTGTGAATTACATCAGAGCCAATTCAACAATCTCTCGAAACATTCAGATATTTTATGATCCTTTTCTACAATATAACAATAAATGATAAATCGCCCGAGTCAAACGTCACCGTGAAAAATAAAAATGATGGAAAAAACTGGTCTTCGATTTTGGCAAATATTTAACCAAAGTAATTGAGAAATATTTCGGAATGTAACGAACAATTTGTTGAAAAAGAAAAAGAAAAAAAAAGTGAAAGAACTCAACGGAGGAAAGAGTACGAAAAGAGAGGCGTTTTTATAATTGTAGACAAATGGGAATGGGGACGAAGTGAGAAAAGTGTCAGTTTGTGAGAAATTTTAGTTTCCGTTCCCTCGTCTCAGCAGGAAACACGAAGGAGAGATACGAGACAACGTCTGTCCCCGGGTTATCACGAATTTAATATTGTAAGTTTAAACTCGAAAAAAAATCCAACCGACTATATTTTTCGTGTCTGGAAGTGATGTAAATTTCGTTGCGTCATGCCCACGAAAAAAATCGAGTTACGGGAAGAGAAACGTAACAATTTTTTAACCAGACAGAAAAAAAGGCTTTATCGAACGAAACATCGTAAAACGGCACGCCTGATGTGCACACCGATGTTACGTAAAAAAATTTCAGCGCCCTCCATCAACACTTGCGAAAAGTATTCGCCAACCTAAATTCCCCACGTTCGTAAATTTTCGACGAAAATTTCGTTAAAAGTAATTGGTCAATAAGAGTGGATCGGTTGTGCATCGCACTTACACGCACTAAAAACGAAATTTGGTTGGAATTACCAAACGCAATTTGATCGATTGTGATTTACTCATTGCAATGAAAATTTTAAGCAACAAATGAATATCAACTTAACTATGTAGACAAAATAAATAATCACAATAACTAAATTAGGAGCAATCAAATATATTTGGTAATTTCAAAAAAAATTATTTTCTTATATTAGTGTATATAATTGGCAAATTTAGGATGAAATTTAGGAGGGAAGTCAAGAATTATTCAATTATTTATAAAACTATATGTAGGAAAAATGCTCAAAATGATTGAATTTTGAAACCTTCGAATAGGACAGCTGGACAATTAAAAATTGACAATAATTTTTTTTTGTTTTTTTATACATCACTATTCATCGGTATTATGTGCTATATTATAAATTATTTTTATTTAATATTGCACGATGAAGTCCATTTGATTTTCTTTTTTTCATTTAAATTTTATGTTAGTATGTCAATATCTTGAACTGGGATTCATCGCTTGATTTTTATAAATTATATCAGTTTTTATTCATACAATCAATTGAGTTATCGTAGTGAATATAACTTTATTCATTTAGTCCTTAAAAAAAAATCTTTCATTTTGATTATTTTTATCATAATGAATGCAATTAAATAAAGTGCACAGATTGCGCTAAGAAATATTACTTCTTTTTTTTAACTGCAGCAAGAAAAGTTGGAAAATTTTTAAAAAATTTCGCATAAAACACCATAATTTTGAGAATTTTGATAAAAAAATTATTAGAATTTTGATACTTTGTATGAAAAATTATCAAATTAAAAAAAAAACAATTATACCGCAGTACAAAAGTACATAGTAATTATTCGTATGAAATTTTCTTCGTGCACTATTGGGCAATCCTTTTACTTCCTGGTCCGAGAGAAAGATGAAAAAAATATCTGGCAGATTGTTTTTTTTTTTTAACTCGTGCAGCGTTCTCGGCTGTTTCTTCCCCCTAGTTCTCGTTTTACTTTTTTATCTTCGTGACTGGACGGGACAGGGAGAGGAGTTGCCGATTTCGAAACGCACGCGCGAACCCAGTCGCGAGACTACTATGCGATATAACTAATGTGCACACGTACATATTTTGCCATGTGTGTGTGTGTGTGTACGTGCTTCTCGCGCCTCTGTGTTGGAACCGTAACGCGAAGGAGCCGCCATTGTGAATGAAAATAATTGCGCACGGTAGAGAGAACGGTGGGGTCGCGTGTAATTTATATCGTCCCATCAAGCTGGATCCTACGAGGTTATTAATGTTGAGAAGCCAAAGGAGAGAGAGAAGAACGACCGCTGGAAGCTTTCACATTAGACGAGACCTCTCAAAACCATATCTCGATCCCATAAAAATATTCCATTTTATCCTTTCATTTTTACTCCGTTTAGAAACCCCTTTTATCAATCAATCATCATTCTTATTATCATTTCAATAACATATTTTATCAAACGCGGGTGAAAATGATCTTTTGTTTAAAATCACTTTGCGCTCGTTTCCTACTATCTTTTTTTTCCCCTCAAGACGATAACCTTTGGAAATGGAAAACTTAAATTGTTTTATGCGTTGAAAAAACAAGGAAACAATTAACATCCTTTCTCAGATTTTCCTCTCGTGCGCCAATGAAAAACGCAGCAACGCCTTTTCGATCGTGTTTTCATTTTTTTTACGAATAAGGTAAACGTCCCAATAGTTGGACAATTTTCGCTATATTATTTTTTAAATTTTAATGATTTTTTTTCAATAAAATTGCATGGATTATTTGTATTTTTCATAATGTCAATTTATTTGAACAAAATTGTTCAACCCTAGAAATAGGATCAATTTTCTGTCCAACTATATATTGGGACATCCCACATATTCAAACGTTCAAGTATTTATTTGCTAGAAATGTTGTTTAAAATTGAGACATAAAATGAGTTTTGGAACACTAAAATATTAGACAATAGACAAGATGTAAATTTGAAGCAGATTTTTTTCGTTTGAATATTTTTTAAATATTAAAGATAAAGTAAGAAAACCCTTAGCTGTCTAACTATATTAGGACGTTTACCTTTTATCTGGTCGTTTTCATTAAATTTTCATGGTGCGTGAATAAGTGTTGTTTTTTTTCTTTTGATATCGTAATAATTCTCGAAACCCCTTTATCGATTTATCATTATCTTATTATTAATTTATCTTATTATCATTTCAATAACGTATTTTATCAAACGCGGATGAAAATGATCTTTTAGTCATAAAAATCACTTTTCGCTCACTTCCTCCCATTTTTTCTCTCAAGACAATAACCTTTGAAAATGGAAAACTCAAATTTTACACTTATTGTTTTACGCGCTGAAAAACGAGAGAACAATTAACACCCTTTCTTGGATTCTACTCTCGTGCGCCAATAAAAAAAAAACGTATCAGCAAAAGCCTTTTTCGATCGCGTTTTCATTTTTCACGAGTATATATATCTGCTCGGTTTCATTAAATTTCCACGGTGCGTGAATAAGTTTTCTTCTTTGGTATATAGAAATCGCAATAGTGTTTCTGGTGCAATCGTAATAATTCCCGTTTACGCCGATGCACGCTCAGATATTTGTATGAACAAAACGCTCGTTCAGCGTTCTCCGATTCTCGTTTGTATAACGGTAGCGGCTAAAGCGCGGCTCTCGTGCCAGTGAAATATTAGATCTACTTATGGAATTTTCAAGTTAAACAGCAGATAAATTAGTCCCCGATTAGACCGGCGTGTGCCTCTCCTCGTTTCTTTTTTTTTCATTATATATTATTCCCCCCGCACCCCGATTCCTCTCTTTCTCGGTAATTCCGGTACGAGCGTTCTCGCACTCTCGCTTTTGCGAGAAAAATTTTCATCGCGTAAGGAGAATTGTGTATACGCTTTTTAATATAAATACAAGGCTGCGTGCATCATTGTTGATGAAAAGATTGCCACCTCGCCGGGAAGAACGAAAGTCGTGTCGTTTTTAGAAAGTGGAAGGGATTCGGGCCTCTACAATTAACAATATGTAATTAATTACGGGCTGAGAGGTTTTCGTCGAGGGGATTGAAAAAGTAATGAGGAAAGGCGCGAATTCGCCGCCATACAATCTTATTTCCACTTACTTTTATATTTACATCTGTAGAAACGCGGAGTTATCATATTCTTTGCAGCAATTTTCAGTACCGAGCTCACAAATTTCATCAGGCGGCGCTGATGAATTTTTTAATCAATCCGAAATTCCATCGCGAAGTTTCGACATTTAACTCGATCTTGCGCAATTTTATTCTTTCTTTTTTTTCGTAAACTCGGCTACTCGCTAATTAATGCGTTAATCAATTCTGATTTTTTGAGACCTAAAAAAGTACATAAATTCGACGCTGTACTGAAAAAAAAAATTGTTGCGACAACTGAATCCGTTTGGTTGTGAAAAATTCAGTTCGATGAAATAATATTTTGGTTAGCCGGACATTATGTCTTATTTCGGCCAGCTGAAACAACGAAATCACATCAACATATTCACTTTGTTAAAAATGCCTGCGCCATTTAACTGTTTCAACAATGAATTTCATTACAAAAATTAAATGTTTTTTTTTATGTACGATATGGAAGTGACAAAATCATTTTGTCGATCAAAAAAAAATATATATATTTTTTGCATCCGACTAAACAATTCTATTAGAAGAATTACATTTTTACGAAATCATTTTTTTCCAATATTCCAAAAATTTTGTTAAATTATAATTTAAGTAAATTTCGTTCGTAAATGTGCGTTTGCATAAAAAATGAACTCGGAACGAAGTTTATACTCTCCGGCGAGGAAATCGGAAGGTTGTTCCACTTTGGTGATATCTTCACAAACAGGATTCGTCCGCGAGACGAAAGGATCTCGCGTAACGAGCGAGCTACGGCCAGAAGAAGCCAAAGTGTACGTGTCTCGGAAATAAATGTACACAAACGCACACATTTGCAAGAGTGTGTTTATATGCTATAATGAAATACGTGATCCATCTCCGCAGGTGAAAACGCAGCCATTCTTATATATATACCCGTGATAGCGAATGCACGTGTTTGACTTGTCTCCTTCTCGGTTATACTATACAGCGCTAAACCGAATCGAGAGAGACGGACGGGCGTCGTGCTTCGAGTTTTTCTTTTCTCTGCCAAGATCCTGCCAATCTCGGCCGAACTTCGATCTTCCTCATTCCCCCCATTTTCATTTTATCCCCTCATCAATGGCTTGGAGCTAAATTCAGCAATTGAAACTTTCATATTCATGGAATTGACTTGTTCGTATTTTTTTTTTTTAGAATTCGTGTCAATTTTCGTGGCGAATTTGTGCAGAAGACACACAATGTCTTGTTTATTAAACTTAATCTGTTTTTTTGTTGCTTTTCGAATTTTTTCTCTTAAATTCTTTGTTCTGATTTTTTTTTAATATTCTTAAAGAAAATATATGTGCATTAAATAGTTTTAGAGTTAATTTCTTAAAAATTTGAAGTGTGAATAAAATTTGTACGAAATTCGTGACA
This sequence comes from Cremastinae sp. A BG-2022a, assembly GCA_030522545.1. Taxonomy (NCBI): domain Eukaryota; kingdom Metazoa; phylum Arthropoda; class Insecta; order Hymenoptera; family Ichneumonidae; species Cremastinae sp. A BG-2022a. The sequence goes on from JAPYYW010001019.1 coordinate 42,659, forward strand.
TTTATACCAATTAAAATTGCAATTTTTCGTGACACTCATATTTATTAAGGGCTCATATTAAATGAAATTTGCAATTTTCGAAATTTTGAAGATCTTGATTACTAAATCTTGAAATTTTATACAAAGTTTTTATACAACACTTTAAAGTGTATCTTAAAAAAATATTTTAAAAGAAATTATCGTTAAAAATGTAAGCTAATCGACTTGTCCTTCAGTTTATATGTATGAAAAAAACCACCTTTTTGCCAATAATTTTGTTTTATAAAATAAATATTCTTAAAGTTTCAATTAAAATTATGAACAAGAATTTGCGTATATTTATATTAAAGCGTGCTAGGCATTTCTCCATAATTGAAATATAAAATTATTGTTTCACAAATAATATGTATTTTACTCAAATAATGTCTGGACTGTTATTCATCATACAACTGGCGGTATTTTCGACGCCCATTTAACACACATTTACACGTAAGATTTCGTTACATATTTTTTCAACGTTAAGGTTGTTGGAGGTTTTCGATAATTTTTTTTTACGACGAACTGCAATCAATCGAGTCTTCGCTCCAACTTATTTCTAAAGATAATAGTGCCCGAGAGAACGGGATATCGACACTGGATAGGAGACCTCGACGTCTTTCTCACAATTTTCTCGCTGATGAAAATAATTGGAGTGTCTATAAATAAACGCGAAACACGATAAGGTACGGAAAAAAGAACGAAAAGAGTGCGAATTCCGCGAGGATTTTTCATCGAATCTTCATGACAATTCGAAATTAAAAAAAAAACAATCAATTTATTTAAATGCACTTAAAAACCAAATTTGCTTGACTTTTAACAAAATGCTTGTTTCGATACGTTCTATGATATTTTTTGGCAAATTGAACGAAATTCGTTGCTGATTAAACTAACGTTTAATTACTTTGATTTATTTATTTAATTAAAAATTAAATAAATAAACTTATTTATTTAACTTATACTTATTAAATTAATGAATTAATTATTTATTCATTTATTTATTTAATAATGAAATAAATACGGTTTAATTATTTCAAATAATTTCAAATAAATAAGTGTCGTATCTATTAAATACATTTTATTTCAAAAACATATTCTCCAATTAAATCTATTTCAATGCAAATGAAATAATATAAATATAAATATTAAATATAAATGAATAAATGTATTTATTTATGCATGTGTAAAAAATAAAAAGACTATAGACGATGCGAGTTTTTGAAGCTTTCTTATCGCAATTAATTATTTCTGCAATCGGGTGGAAAAAGCGATCGTGGCGATTCGCGAGAGAAATAAATAAAATGTGGACGATGAAACACGCGTGCAGCGAACGTGAGCCTGGAAAGAGATTATACATCTCGATCACACGCGCGTTCTCGTTACCGGTCCGGAGTCGAGGTTTCCTCAGAGGTTCAAGAAGACTGCCTTGACCATATCGGGTCAATAATGTCTCTCGGTATAATGCCGGTTTCTTAGTGACAACAACACACACACACACACAAACGAACAGCGTTGCGAGACGATGTTGAAACCTCGACTATAGTTATAAAATTGTCGAGTCGTTTTTTTTTCTATCTCGCTCTTTCTCGAGATTGGAGCATTCGCCTTTCTCTCTCTCTTTCTCTCTCTTTTCTCGCGAGTGTATGGAAACGCATCTCTTGTGTATTTTCCTTCGTTTTTTTTTCCACCTAATGTGGCCGGCGTTGTCACGTAAACGCGCGCGTAGGTGAAATTACCGCGTCGTCGACGATCTCGCGCGTTCCTCTTCCCTATTAGCCTCGTTCGATTTCGAAAGGGTTATTCGTTTGTGTATCGACGATCGCACGCTAAAAAGTCACGCTACGCGGGATCCATCCCTGCGCAGATCCGCCCCTCTCGCTCCAAGATCACACATTGTCTTTGGGACACGAGCGCGCGTGTGTGTTTTATTGTACGAACGCTACCGTGGCTCATTCTACCTCTATTACCACTCCGCTTCTTCAACCTCTCATATACGATCGCGCGTCGCGAAAAGAAACTTTCGTTCCGTCTCCTCATATCGTCACTTTTTTTTTCCACCGAGACGCGAAAACCTTTCTCTTTGTTCGTACGCTACATATATTTCTTTCTGTTTATTTTCTGTCTATATTTTTTGTACTTAGAACAACATATCGTTGAAATATCATCATGAATAACGAGGCAAACGTCCCAATAGTTGGACATGTTTTAAGGTAGGAGTCGCGTAGAACTGTTTGAGACAGAATTTCTTAAAAATTTGCACAAATCTTCTCAGAGGTCATGTCGAAATGTATGCCAAATTTTATGAAATTTTACTATCTAATAATCGAGATATTAATTGTTGAAAGTCGTCATATTTTTCAATCTCTCATAAGAGCCCATGTCAAAAGTGGCTATTTTTAAAAATAAATATCTCGATAACCACATGGTGAAGCCTCTTTAAATTTAGCTCACATATGATGCCAAGGAAGATCAGTAGAAATTTTGAAAAAATTCTGTCTCAAAAAAATTCAAGTGATGATTCAATATTTAGGTAACAAGTACAGCAAAACTTTTGAATATACTGTCATGCGACTCCTACCTTAATAGATGAATGATATTATTTATTATCATTATTTATAAAGTATAGGATTGTCACACTAAGAATGAAATAGACCTTCTGAGATTCTGATTGGTTGTCGAAAATTTCGTTCTATTTCCATGTTGATTGCGACCAAATTCATAGATGTAAATTGATCAACAGTTTGTGAAAGATAAACTGACATATCCTCGAAAAGTCAATTTGACACATACATAAAATAATAGCTTCATCAATTATTATTTATAATTCGTAAAACTTGATTTTTTCAAGCTGTTAAAACCAAGCTGTTGGTCTTTTTTTTTGTAAAAGCCTACTATAAATTCAATAATTTAAATTAATAAAAACATTTAATTCAGAAATATCCTTAAAAACAAGTCTTCGATTGTACATATTGACATCAACAACGTTACATACTATTTTCTGTATTGTGCACGTTAATCATGGTAAAATTTCGTTAAATAAAAAAACTACGTTAAATAAAAAACTAAGTTTTGAATATGATATGTGGTATGGACTCAACATCCAAAATCTGACAAAATAAATAATTAAAATAACTCAGTAACAATAAACCAAATATATTGGTCATTTAAACAAAAATTTATTATTTCCAGAGTCTTCGACTCAGACCTTTTTCAGCTCGACTTTATCGCGGAAAACATTTTTCAAGGGATTCGTGAACCAAATATATTTGGTCGTTCCAACAAAAATTTATTGTTTTCGGTATCTTCCACCCAAATCTTTTTCAGCTCGACTTTATCGCGGAAAACATATTTCAAGGGATTCGTGTGATACAATTTTGGCGCTAATACGAAGAAGATTATATTCATCAATGGTTTACGAAGATTGTTATTAACGGACATTTTTAAGCATAAAATTTTTTGATACGAATAATTGCACATGATAGAAGAGTTTGGTCGATAATCGGTGATTTACGGTGTCGTTAACGAGTCGAAAAGCGAGAATGAGCGACTAGAACGAAAAGGAAACGAGGAAGGACGCGAACGTAGCAGCGGCCTATCGTGTGTAAGGCCGCGAATGTATACACATATATATTCCCTCTGTTCACCCAGCGTCCACATCCTGGATTTACGCTCGAGTTATCGCGTTTTTGCCCCCGTGGAAAAAATTTACGCGCGCACACATTTACATTTGGAGGAGGAAGGGGAATAAAAGCGATGGCAACGATAGAGATGGGAAGACGCCTCGAGGGGCCCGATATATTCCTTCATCGAATTTTCCAGATATAAATCAGCGAGGAAAACGTCGACGAGCGGGAGAGAGAGAGAGAGAGAGAGAGAGAGAGAATAGAGGTGACCGGAAGAAAGCAGTTAGCTATATATTGCGGTAAAAATAATAATACATTACCTACCGCGTTGTTTTGCCCTCTACAATTTAATAATCCGTCATTTTCGTCATTTTTTTTTCATCTTTTGCTCTTTTTTGTTGCCTTCTTTCTCTCGTTACGTCCCACCGTAATCCCGAGTCATTAGACATTCATTTGGCTCGCTTACGAGCCTATTGGGTTGAATAACGATTATATCATAAGTGGGCTTGGGACACACACTCCTTGAGTTTGTTTTACCGAAAATTCTCTCTTACCCGCAATCATTTTGTTTTCGAGCCTACCGTATTCCGTTACTCCGCGTGGTGCGATAAAATCGATAAAATTCTAATTGATATACTGGCACGGTCTTCCCGTTTTGGAGCAGCTGCTCATTTTTTTTCTTCGCTTGTTTTCGGAATATTGTTTTGTTTTTTTTTCGAAAAAATTGACGTTCTTTGTTCTCTGTTAATGAAACATAAAATCTTTCGAGTTTATGTATACCATTATTGTTATGGTACTCTGAGAGAAAAGTATGGAAGATTTGTGAAAATTTTCAAAAAGTCTTAAACAATTTTTACGCGATTCCTCATTGTAAAAAATCTGGTGTTAATTTAGCACCATTCTTGGTCTATATAGTGTAGAATGACATGGTGTTAATATATGTGATTTAATATGCTGTGTTTAATCAGTGTAAATAATTAACACCTCAATATAAATACAATTTAGTGAGTAAAATGAATGAAGTAACATTATATTCTTGCTAACATCATTCGGTACGAATAAAAAAGATATGTATACAGATTAAGCAACTCAATAATATAAAGAATATATTGGAATAATGTAAGTTTCGATTTGTATGGAAGGTTCATACACATTATATGCAACTTTGTTTGTAAAAAATATCATGTTAACAAGTTCGTAAATTATTTTTTGTCTCTCTCTCTCCGAATGCAGAAATTTACCTTGACGTAGGGTAATTTACTATCTAGACTTGTTCTTTAAAAAAAAAAGTTTGTATACTAATTTTTTTTTTCATAATATATGTAGCGTTGATGTTGAGTAGCGAGTGTTAACGTCAAAGTTTAAAAAATTTTTATATTAAAGTATCAGATCCTTGAAATAAATGTTTCCCCTCAAACGTGATTAACAAAAGATTACCCTAGAGGATCGATTTGCTCAATGATCTTCAGATAATGAGTCGTAAAATGATGTTTTGGTATCCCAAGCTTGAACTCAGGTACCTGATACTAATTCCTTTGCATTCATTATCGTCCGTTTATTGTCACTTGATAGAGTGGACTACCAGAAACGTAAACAAAGTTTTATTTCTGAACAGGTATGGGCGAAGCTCGATACTTTTTTGAGAAATTAAAATAATTTTTCAATAGGTGATGCTTATTTTATCGATAGTGCAATAAACATCATCCATTGAAGAATTTTCATTTTTCAAGTATCGAGCTCTGCCCAGCCCTACTGCTGAAAAAATCGATTTTTAACCTCATCGTGAAATCAGCAAGTAACACCGCTCAACATCTTTTACCAAACACACTTGTGTTATTATTTTATTACACCATTTCCTTTTACCACTCATGCTATTTGGTCAACACGACCGCGAAATTTTTTACAGTGCACATTAACATCATAACGCAATATTTTTTAAATCCTGTTATTACACAAGTCAATGATTTAATTTTTTTTTTGAAAAAGCAGACTATTCTTTACGAATTTTCGACGAACGATTTGTCTCAAGATTTTCAGTGACAAATTTGTGTCGTGTTTTTGTTTCTCGCGAGCGAGACACAAACGGTGAATTATTGCACAACGCGTACGTAACTCGGGCAGCGAAAATTTCATTGAAATATCGGTATATAGAAATGGTGTGGAGCGCGTAAAACGATCGAGGTCTTTTGCACCGATTCACAAGGCCGATTTCCGTCACGGCTCGCAGATCGATTTGATCTTTCTCTGAACACCCCGACGAGAGCTTACGATCGAACGCTTTTTTCTCTTCTCTCTTTCTCTCTTCCTACTCACCTACATTCTCTCTTTCCCCCGTTTTTCAGACACTCGAGATTTATGAAGGCGCATCTTGTAAACGACGACAAGTAGGTGGACTACGAATAACCACCGACACCTTTATTATGCACGTGAACACGTACCTCTATACGTGCACCAACGGAAAATAATACCTGTTCTCTGCGCTTGACTTCTTCTGTGAATAATCACGAGTCTCTCTCGAACTCGAGAAAAAATTCGATACGAGTCTTACAATTAAAGACGATACAGCTTTCGGGCATAGTCTCTTTTATTTATTATTGTTATTTCACGTTCGCTTCTTCGTTCTTTTAAGGACTTATCAATCTTGTATTTTACAATAAAGGGCTCTTCAAGCAGGAAGAAAAATTAAACGCTCATCGCTCAAAAAATGTTCGACATTTTTGATTTTATCATTTTTACAAGAGTGTACTATTTTTTTTTGTTGCACTGAGAAAAAATCATGATCGATCTTACTTTATAAAAGTGACAACTGTAATTATAATTATTTAGAATTAAATATATTTTATTTGATTCCTGACCTCTTTTGATTTATTTTACTATAAAAAATATATTTAATTCTAATATAATTAGCATTGTTGTTACTTTATATGGCAAAATCTATACTATCGTGATTTTTCTCTATGTGAAATAACGAAAAATCGAATTTGAGTCATTGCTGAACAATCTGTATGAAAATTTTCTGTCAAATTAGGTAAAAAGATTCTCTCAATGGTTCCAAAGATATACAGTATCTTATATTTTCAAATTTTAATGAGTTATTGCATATAATTTGTTCACGTTCTTGACACTTAATCTTTCACTTCTTTATTATTTAAACAATAATTTTTATGAAAATCTTTCAACAATAAATATGGGAATACTATCGAAAGTTATTCCAATGATAAATTTTAGATCTTTAACGTCATAAATACAGAGTATTTATAATTTAGAGAATAAAATTTATTTTTGATTGAGACTTTATGGGCAATAATATATCCTTGAAAGGAATTTATCGATTTTTATTTTGTAACGGATGTTTTCATTAATGTGCATTATTCACCGAGAAATTTCGCAATGCTCATCGAGAACAGTGACAAATGCGAAATCGCTGCATCCTCTCTTTTCATGCTGCCGATTGCAAGAATTTCATAAATTCCGAAGTTTCGTAAAAAAAAAATTTTAATTTGCCACGCGAGTTGATCGAAACGATTCCGCAGTGTTTCGCAAAAGCGCATTCTGTCGAATTTCCACTTTCGAAACAAAATAACAAGTCGTCAAAAAATTCATCGAATCGCTCAAATATTTGCACAACAAAAATTTATTTTTATCGCGCCATAGAAATAATTTGCTCGTATATACTATAGGTAAGGGGCAAAAAAGTATATAGTCAAAATATGGCTCACCGATGGCAAGTTTGATATCCAAGCTTCCCTCGTCGTTACAAAAATCTCCACAAAGTTGAAGCACGATAAAAACCCCGGGAAAGAAAAAAAGGCGAATCGGTATGTGAAGCACAAATGTACGATTCCGAGCACAGTCACGAAATCCGGTTTTCGCTTAATCCCATCAATAAAATACGCGCACTATTCGAGGGTCGTCCAACGCACGGGTGTCTTATCTCGCGAAGCCTCCGGAATCCTCGGAGATTCGCGCGAACAAAAAAAAACGAGCGAATTCGGGATGATGCGATATATCCGATGCTGATCCGAGGTAGTAACGATCGAGAGGAAAAATCCGAAAATGAGGCGCTCAGGATGAAGAGCGAAATAATTCTCGCGGTCCTTATTGTTTCCCGACGCGCACTTGGCGAATAAAACTTGTTCACGAGGTACTCCGCGTCACTGAGAGCCCTGGGACATCTTAAACTCCAGCCTGGCACGTCGAACCAAAAGAAACAAGCATAGAAAAAAAAACACACGCAGCGAACAGAGGGAGAGCGTCCGTTTCCTCCGGCGCGGATCGGCGATCGAGGAAATGAACGCGCGGGGAGCCGAAAAATCCCGTAAATCCTTGTAAAAGGTTCCCAAAGAATCGTCCTCTCGTTCGCGTCACTGAGAGCGATCTCGGGAGAAACAATCCGTCGTCACACCGGGAGTCCCGGTGTGTGACTCCGAGACTGCTGGAGATAAACAAAAAGCGGATCCTCTCGTCTGTGTGAAAAAAGAAGCACGGAACCGGTGAAATTCTGGCGTGAAATCTCCGGTGTTGGAGCGACGACGTCCCGAGAACGCGAAGGGAAAAGAGAGGGCACGATATCGCGAGTGGGAAGATAAGAGAAGAGGAAGCCTCGGACGAGGGATAGAATGGGGAAAAGAGTGAGATTCTGTGTGTGCAAGTGAGTGTACGGAACGAACGGGAAAGAAAGATAAAAAAAAAGAAGAGAAAGAGAGAAACGAAAGGGAGAACTGGATCGAGATTGAGCGGCGAGACGCGCCGGTGTGCGCTGCGGATGCGAACGGTCCGATCGTCGGTTCGGTACTGACGAGGGGAGCTGTTACGAGCCGGGCCGTGAGGCCGGTAAACGCCGAGTTTTACGGGGATACTGGGCTCCTACTCGCCGCGACTCGACGACCAAGACGCGAGACGCGATCCTGCACTGTGGGGAGACTCTCCTGAGCTCAACGACAGTCGCAGCCAGTCCGCCGACCACGCCGTTCGATTCCTCCGGCTCCGCCGCTCAACACACATGTCGCTTTTCCTTCCCTCCTATATACGTGCGCCCGCTTCAACACACTCGCTTCTCGTCTCTCCCACACCGACGAAACTCATCGCTGATATACCCGCGCGGTGGGAGGAAAAACCCGCGCGTGCATGGAAATTTCGCGAGACGCGGCACACGCGTATCCTTCCAGCCTCGTACACACCCTTCGAAATAATTTCTCTCATTCTCCATCCTATGTTGAAAAAGACTTGAGGCATCTAATCGATTAATCAGAATAGAGGGTGTATTGACTTTTGGCTAATCTCTACTCATAAAAACAAAATTCAACGTGCGCTGCTTTGGAAATAATGACCTTGATGTTTGAATCATTCATTTCGTCTTGAAAACATTTTCAGGAATTACCTATTATGACGTCGATGTCACCTAATTTTCCTTATTTCGATTCTCGAAAAATCAGGCTGGAGGTCGATTGAACACGTTACATTTTCTCGGCTCATGTGATAAAATTTTGCAACACAATTTTCTATGATTTATATCTAATATACCTGGACAAATATACTTGAATAGTTCGGGGATCGTAAACATAAAAAAAAGAGAGAAAATTCGTCGAGCCTAACGATGAGAAAAAAAAAATTTCAAATTTTCGAAAATACCTCGACTATTGTTTATACATGGTGATTATTCGTCGAGGTCGAGTCAAAAACCGAACACGGTCTTGACTGTTTGGATTTTCGACTGAATTTTGGGAATCAGTAAGCCGGTATAAAGTGTCGGGATAACACGTGTTGGGTTTCGCCAGGCATATAGTTCGTTACCGAAAAATATTTAGTAGAAATTCGACAAGTTCAATCGAGTGTCAGTTTCAGTCATTTTCAATCATATGAAAAGTGAAAAGTTTAGTGTTGCTAATTTATAATACCGTTTCAAAATACTTTTAATAAAATGTCGGTGCGAGTATATTCCTATATTAAAAAAGAGATAAAACCTTTAATCAATTAATCGGAATATAGCGCATTGTGCGAAGTGTATAAAGTAAGCATCTAAAAGAACAGCAAAATATCGTTTTTGCTCGTAAGAAAAACATAATGCAAATGAAATTAAGACAAAAATTTTCAAAATTAATATTCTTTATATTTATACGATTTATTTTATAATTATTGCTACTATATACAAGACAATAAAATAAAAATATGGAGATGTGTTATATTTTAGAATATTTAATTTCAAAAGAGGTTGAAAAAAAGACGAGAGAAAAACTGTGTATGAGAAATTTCACGAGACGAGTGACACATCGTTTACAGTAATGCAGTATAACTTTAATAAAAAGAAAAACATAAAAAACGAAGTTTAAGTAGAAATTTATTAATATATAAAAATATACTCAATATTTATCATTGATCTATTTCAACTTTTTTCAACGATTTTTTTCTAAAATACAATTGGAATATATACATAAATTATACATCTCAAAAAAGAGTTAAAAAAAGATTGGAAGAGATGCTGCGTGTATAAAAATTTTGCGAGTCGTGAAACAAGCATCTTTTCAGCTGTACACACTTTACAATATAGATCAACATATATAAATCAAAATTTAAATGTGTTGAAAAAAAATTTAATCAATATATTTACGACTTACCACAAAGATCGTATTCAGAATATTGAATCTAAAAAATATGATGAGAAAGAAAAAGGTGTCTTCGTCAGACACTATATAGACAAGTATCTTTCTAAAAATACTTCATTATGCTTCTCTCCCCCCCTCCTAAAAAACACACACCAAGATTGAAACGAAAATAAAATAAAAAACACATACACTAAATATTCACCTCTTTTATTTTTGATAACTTTTGCCAACGACAATTATTTCTGAAATCCATTTGAAACACAGATATTGCATATACAGAATATATTAAATCTAAAAAAAAGAAACTGATAAAAATTCTTCAAATGGAACTAGAAATCGTTTATATGGAGCTTTTACACTCGAGTAGAGTTTCAAAGTTTTCGGAGTAGTCAATATTCTCGAGCTGTATACATGTTTTCCCTTTTGTAATCTTCAGCACGTGAATGGCTTCTCGAAAATTTCGAGGATGGAAAAACCGACGGGAGTTGATCCATGAGCGCGATGTTAGTTAAAAGATATAGCGAGTAGCGACGGGAGAATAAGGAGCATAGAATTCCAGCAGCTGTCAAAATACGAGGATGCGCCGCGAGCTCTTTATCTCTCCGGTCTGTTCAGTGTTAATTCTCGGATGCACGTACAGTAGCGCTGGTCGACGGCGTGCAAACGCACTCGAGAGGGCCCACGCGTTCATACACGGAGAAAAATGTTCCAATAAATTTTGGGCGAAATTTCAACAAAATTTACAGTTTTGTCCATCAAGAGCGCCTCACGACGGGAAAACTTCAA
>JAPYYW010001020.1:0-49274 GCA_030522545.1 Cremastinae sp. A BG-2022a
AATTAGATTTACATTTAGATAGATTAGATTTTATAAATTTTTAACGCCAAGAATTTAATTTTCGCTGGGATTGTCTGTCCCATACATCCTTAACTACTACCCATTTTTGTTATCTACAAGAAATTTCTGATCAAATAGACTTTTAAAATCGGGAAAAAATTTCAAAAAGATTAGATTTACATTTAGATAGATTAGATTTTATAAATTTTTAACGTCAAGAATTTAATTTTCGTTGGGATTGTCTGTCCCATACATCCTTAACTACTAACCATTTTTGTTATCTATAAGAAATTTCCGATCAAATAGGCTTTTAAAATCGGGGAAAAATTTCAAAAAGATTAGATTTACATTTAGATAGATTAGATTTTATAAATTTTTAACGTCAAGAATTTAATTTTCGCTGGGTTTGTCTGTCCCATACATCCTTAACTACTAACCATTTTTGTTATCTACAAGAAATTTCCGATCAAATAGGCTTTTAAAATCGGGAAAAAATTTCAAAAAGATTAGATTTACATTTAGATAGATTAGATTTTATAAATTTTTAACGTCAAGAATTTAATTTTCGCTGGGATTGTCTGTCCCATACATCCTTAACTACTGATTTCTTTACAGAAAGTGATAAAAATTTGTGCACAAATATGGTGCCAGTTGTTTAATGATACTTGCGAGGCAGTCAAAATGGCCGTGGCTGATGGTACTCCTTGTTCAGATCCATATGACTGCACCGAAAGAGTTTGTAGATTTCATTTTAATTGTTGAGACAAAATTTATCTCATTATTTCATGCACAACCATCTAACCGCTTACCGTGAACTCTTAACAAAAAGATGAATGTGCCATTTAGTAATTTAACAAAATGAAAATCCTAAAAATAATTTTATTTAAACTTAGAATAAAATATATAAAAAGAATTGTAAGAAAAAGTATGAATCTTTCAAGAATATTCTGACTATTCACCCCTTTCACAATATTTACATCACACTCTAATCTTGATCTATAGTTTTTTTTAATTAAATTAAAATTGTCAAATAATTGTGTTTACAGATATAAAACATAACATACGTATTAAATAAGCTTTTATTTTTTCAAATACACAAGTTCGGTATCGATAAATCAAAAAAAAAAAAAAATAGAGCCAAGTTGAATAGCGAACGTCATAAATAGCTCAACTTTCAAGTGATTATTCGTAACACGTATTCCATTTTTTTACATCACACTAAAAGATAAAAAAATAATTTATAATAAAACGTTGTACAGGGTCACTACAATAGTGATAAAAAAACATTAAATAATGTAGAAATATAGGCGCAATTTATGATTTATTTCTTGTGGACGTCGACACCAGGCATAATTCTATAATTGACAATATTTATTTCTTCTCAGCCAGTATATATTATGCACCTGAGTACGAAATATTTCCAAACCAATGACGTTGATGTAAAACGTTCCATTGGAGAGAACGATCTTGATATTTAAAAATATGCATTTTGGAGTGTTTTTCTTAGTCAGCCTTTTACTCGCACAGAGCATCCTCTGTGATGACCAGGTCGCTGAAAAGATCACATTTGAATAAAACTTTCAAAAATTCTATATTTAATAAAATTTTATGAAAAATAAAACTTTATATTAAAACATTAATATTTGCGTTAAATTTTTTTTTAACATGTATTTTTCTCTTACAGGTGAAAAATGATCCCGTTCTCAATTATTTGAATATTCATCCACACACTGGTAAATTTTTGTCACTTCCAATATGTTGAAGATTAATTCTAAACTTTGGTGCTACTAGAAAAACTGTAAATAAAAAATTTCATTTTTAATTTCGTCGTTTTCTGTGACAGTTGAGACACACGATCTCGCTCAGATTTACGTGGATCGTCGAGACAACGCGACTGCCCTGGGATTTCGAGTTTTTGGCCAGGACATAAATCTTTGGCTTCACCCGGTCGACTCGATTCTCTTCACGGATGAAACTCCAGTGTACAAAGGACGCGCTTCCTCCGATGGAATTAAGTATACTCTATTTAAAAACGTAAGAGAATCCCACTTTTCATTTTTAATAATTCGATATTTAAAAAATAATTATAAAATATTTAAAAAATATCAGGTAATGAAACGTGTTGGACAAGCTTTCGAGAATAAAGATCATTTGGCTTCGATTGTTATTGGTACTGAAGTCAACAGATCGACGGTCGTGAGTACTATTTCTTCTATTTTATTCCAAATTTTTATTTATCTTCATAGGTCTGTATAAAATTAGAATTAATTATTAAAATTAACAATTAATTGTGCTTAAAAATGCCTTGTTGGAAGAACGGTCATATGGTGTGGAGAAGAGACAATCTCGTGATTAGATCCTTGCCAAACGACGTTGTCAAGGAATATTTGAGAAAACGACGTTCAGCTGAAATACCTGTCGAACCTCATTCGAACATGGCCCACCACGTAGCTATCAAACTCAAGGAACCTCTAGCAAGAAAAATTGAAATTAATGAAGGTCAGTTTAGAACCTTCATAGTGCATTATAGTTTTTTTTTAATTTTTAAATTAAGGACGAGTAATGATTACAGTACCTCCTTTGACGAGTAAACATCTTGAAAAGCTCTCAAGAATGGACTTGGGACAGGCCTATCCGGACAGAACCAACAACACTCTCTATCCTGAAATTCTCGTATTTGTCGATTACAGCTACAAGAAAGATTGGTAAAAATGAAAAGATCATTGATGATGAAAGTGCAAGAAAAAAGTTGTGCAAGACGAGACTACTATTTTTCAGGGGTGGCAACAAATTTGAAAGACTCGTTCCATTTATGGAATATTTGATGGCATTCTGGAATGGGGTTGATCTGATCTATCGCAACATCGAAGTTCCAAGAATAAGGCTGAACATTGCCGCGATTGTTCTAAACTTGGTGAGAAACAAAAGTTGAATTAAATGACAAATAAAATTATTATAAAGGTGTTATTTTAAGAAGGTTCTCGCACTATCGTCATTTACCAATATTTTTTGTACATATATAAACTTGAAACAAAATTTTATCAGATCTTAAGGCTCTTAAGGAAAAAAGCTATTTGCATATGATGCTGAGGAATATTTATACAAATTTTAAAGAAATTATCTTTATTTCGGTAAAAAATATATGTTGATCGTTTAGAACGCAGGATCAACACCGTATATGCACCAAGTTAATAATGTCATTCAGACGAACTCTTCCCTGAATGACGCAGCGTTGTTTTTTTACCAGTATCAAAATTTTAATGGGCATGAGTGGGATATTGCTGTTACTATGACTAAGTGAGTAAGAATCATATAAATTTTCATTAAAAACTCTATTTTTGAATGCTTGATCAATTTAGGTTTTCTCTCGTTAATGAGGGTGCAGAAGAAGCTGGTAGTGAAGTAGTAATCGGTAAGCATTGGAATTGGAATTTTATGTTATTTCTTTAACATGATTCATTGAATAAAAAAAATCTTCTATGCTCGTATTTACAATGTACAGGTATCTCATATCAGGAAAGTGTTTGTGAAAGGTATGCATTGTATGGGGCTGTAGCCCAAGCGATAATCCATGATAATGGTGCTTTCTTTGGAATTCCTGTTGGAGCTCACGAAATTGTGCACACGTAAGACTACAAACATGTGTCCCAAATGTCAAATAATATATTCTTTGTTACTTCAATTTTTGAACTAAATATAAACATGTAGATTTTTCTTACACATGAAGAAATAATGTACTTTTTGAGACATTTGCACATTCAAATTTTTGGAGCAGATTTTTTAAAAGTATTTTTATATAAAAATTAAGTGGAAATATTGTTAAATGTTCAATTACGTTTATTTTACTCTTGATTTAATCAAATTATATCAAATTTCAGTTTGATTTGCATTTTTTTAACGATTTAATAACATTTTTTAACAAAAATTAATATTTATCGACAGACTTGGTGTTGAGCATGACAATGTGACAACTCATCAAAAATGCGATACCTGGAAAGGCTTCCTCATGGCACCGGTAGTATCGGGAACCAATAATTCTCACTCTCTGTCAGTCTGCTCATTGGCTCAAATCCAAGACATGCAGAGGTTCCCATTTTATCATCTTCGCCTTAAAATTTAAGATTTTTTCATATTTCCCTCAAAACATTAATACTCATAATTTTTCAAATTCGTATTATTCGTTTACAGTAAAGGTCATTTTGAATGTCTTACGAATAAGCCACTGGAAAAAGGACGAAAATTACTGTCACCTATGCCAGGCAAGATAGTAAGCTTGGATGAACAGTGTCGAGCTTTTGACAAAGGGTTCAAAAGTGCCTGTCAACCAAATACCGTACGTTACTTTATTTTGTTCTTATTATGTATCAAATGGTATTTCTCATAATTTATTTTATATTGATAAATTGTTTATTATATATCACGAGCCATAATTTCTTTTACAGAGAAGTATAAATGTTTGTGCAAGACTCTGGTGCAAAAGATCCAGTGGTAGTTGCCATCCCATTAGAATGTCTGTGGCTGATGGTACTGCGTGTATTCATCCCAATGGCAATGCCAAGGGGGTTTGTACAATCTGTATTTAATTTACTATTAATAAATTGTACTTTATAATTTTATTAAATTTGCAATTTTACAGTTCTGCCTGCAAAATGCTTGCACAGTCATCGACCAATAGCTCAACTGAAAAACAAAAGGTATACGAATGGACAATATTACTCGTCAATTACCTTTTTTTTAACTCACTGTTATATTTCGAAATAAGAAATATTCCTTTATCTAAGAGTATTTGCAAAATACGTAAAATATACGTAGAAATAAAAAAGAAATTTTTACTCAAACGAAAAAAAATGGAGAACTTATATACTTGAATAAAAAAGATTTATTTTTCGCAAGTCAGTCTTAATTACATTTTATAATTTAGGTTCGTCGATTTCATCGATTAGAGCCGAATTTTTTGATTTACTTAAACTTTTTTATTAATAGTATGAAATGCTATGAAGTCCATGGTTCATAACATAGCGCAATCAATAAAAAACGACAAGTTCGTGAATTGCAATAATAATAAATGAAGGTGGAAAAACGATTGGTCGTGTAAGATTTACAACTAAAATTAAATCTACCTTAGAACATTCATTTAAAAAAGGGTGCTATCAGGTTCAATAAAAAATAACAAAATGCCAAAAATATATTTTTTTCTTTATTCGTAATGCTTTCCAATAATATTCCAATAGGACAATATCATAATATGAAATTCCATAATATCAAAAACTGTGAAGAATGAAAATATTGAAATTCATTCTAAGGATGGAATTGGTATATTGCGTTCAGTTTATGAACGAACACGTGTTCTGAAGACAAAACTGTAAAATAGCAAAAAATTAGCAACGAAATGAAATAAAGATCATTTTTATTGACATTAATTTGTAAGTTTATACAAACCCCTTGATTACGGCTATCTGGATTAGGACATGGTGTACCATCAGCCGCGGAGATATCGAACGGCTGACACCTATTGTCACGTGTTTCGCACCACAATTGTACACAAATATCAAATCCCTATAAAAAATTGTTTATTTAGCATAAAGGGATTTAGGTCATCAAGAAAAAATATAAAATGACAAATTTCAATATCAAAATATAAAGGAAGGAATACTTAAGATCCTTTTAAAGAAATAAAATAAAATAACTTACACGATAAGAACGACAGGCACCATTTTCGTAGCCTAAAGCTTGACACTGCTTATCCCAGCTCGCTATTTTTCCGGGCATTAGTGACGGCAACTTAACGGTTCCTTCCCTGTATGGCTTATTATAAAGACATCTATAGTTATCAGTAGTCCTGCAACAATAAAATGTAGTTTAGAAAATTCCGAAGGTCCAATTCTTGGTACACAAAAAAAATGAACTATCATCCATTTGAATATAAAGGAATAAAAATCACCTTTGAGCACGTTGGATTGTATACAAAGAACAGACTGAAAGGGAGTGTCCGTTTCTGGTCGTTGCTATAATTGATCCCATGAGGAAGCCATTTTTATTATTACATTCCGGATAAACCGTCTCATTATCATGATTCACGCCTAATCTATAAAAGTATACAAATATATCAATTTTCACGTTTTTTGTACAAACCTAATAATAGTTGTATTAGTTTTATACAAACGTCAACCTAAGTTTGTTGTTTAATCTAATATAATTTTATAATTTTATAAATGTTTATAATTTTATGTTTTATTGTATTGTATTATTTTATAATTTTATAATTTTATTCTATAATTTTCTATCTTTATTCAGCTAGAGAGACTTACACGTGGGCCAGTTCGTGGGCTGCAACAGGAATTCCATAGAAAGCTCCATTGTCGTGGATCAACGCTTGGGCCATAGCCGCGTTTGCTTTCACTTCCATGAAACCCCTTTTAAAATTCTTCTCAGTTATTTCACAAACACTATCTACGAATGCTCTTCCTGCAAATAAAAATATGAACAATCAAAGTCAATATAAATAGGAAACCAATAAAAATAGCTGAGAAATGCGATTGAAATTCTCACCGAGGATTTCATTTCTATTTATCGAATATCCAAGAGACCACCTGAATTTAATATAGTCATAATATTAGAGTGAAAAAGTATATTCTACGTACATCTTACTCACTTTGTCATGGTAACTGCAATGTCCCAATTTCGATCGAAAAATTTTGGATATTCGTAGAAATGAATTGCCGCATCTTCCAGTGACAGTACGCTATTTATCCTGCGAGACGTTTTATTGTAATGCAAATATGGTGTCGCAGAACTATCCTAAAAAAAATCCAACGTATGGCAGTTATGAAAAATTATATACATGTAAATAACAATCTTCGTAATTTTCTCATTTAACCCTCGGACGGGCGCGTGGGGTCTTTTTGGACCCCAGAAAATGTGAATTTGCGTTTTACCATGAAAATTTCTCGTATCATTTTTTTTATATACATTTTTTAAAGTATTTTTCTTTCAAATAAACTTTTTTTTTCAAAACTTATTTGAAGACATATAAAATAACAATTATCTGCAAAAAACCGTGAAATACTGTATATATTATATTTTTTATAACAGTTTAAAAATTGTGGGGGGATTTCATACGCCCGTTCGAGGATTAATAGAAGTCATGATTTTTACCAAGCATAAAACAACCGCGGCGATGTGCAGCCTTATTCTGGGAACTTCAATATTGCGATAAATAAGATCGACGCCGTTCCAAAATGCCATTAAGTATTCCATAAACGTTAATACTCGACGATACCTGCAAAAAAATAGCACTTTCATCCCACACTGTACTCTTGCTTGGATTTTGCGCTAATTTGCAATTTTTTTTTATACTCACCAATCCTCCGAAAAGGTGTGATCAACATACAAGAGAATTTCAGGATAAAGAGTGTCATTGGTTGTGTCTGGATAAATCGATCCGTGATCTATTTCTACAGGCTGCATTAGCGCTGCCGAACGTCCGGTCTTCACAGGAGGTGCTATCATTTTATCAACAAATTATTTTCAACGTGAGATAAAAATTCAATGTAACCGTTGATTAGCAAAAACAACGATTAAACCAAATTAGAAATAACCCAGGCTAAACCAACCATAAGGAACTTCATTATTTAGAGGTTTCTTGAACTCGTTTCGTAAGATAAAAATTCAATGTAATAGTTGATTAGAAAAAACAACGATTAAACGGAATCAGAAATAATCCAGGCTAAACCAACCATAAGGAACTTCATTATTTAGAGGTTTTTTGAACTCGTTTCGTGAGATAAAAATTCAATGTAATAGTTGATTAGCAAAAACAATTAAATGGAATTAGAATTAATTCAGGCTAAACCAACCATAAGGAGCTTGATTATTTAGAGGTTCCTTGAGCTTGATAGCTACATGGTAGGCCATGTTCGGATGAGGTTCAAAAGGTGTTTCAGCTGAACGACGTTTTCTCAAGTACTGCTTGGCAACGTCATTTGGCAAGGATCTGATCATGAGATTGTCTCCCCTGAACTGGATATGGCCGTTCTTTAAAGAAACAATGAAAAATTAAATAATTTTGAATGATATCAATTTAAACAATGTTGACAAAAATTCGCTGTTATTAATGAAGGAGAAAATATTACTCACAATTGTCGATCCTTGGTCATTTGAACCAATGACAAACGAAGCTAGATGATCTTTGTCCGCAAAAAGCTCTCCAAGCCTGGAGATTACCTAAATATTTTTTAATTATTCATTATATTTTTTTCATTTTTTTTCTTGCAGAGTTTGTCCTTATTTTTCAAAAAATAATTCGAGCATTCTTACGTAATCAAGTGCAATGAATTCAACTTTATAGCCGACAGTTCGTGCCTTGTAAATCAAGGTTTCATCCGTGAAAAGATACGAGTCGACCGGATGAAGCCAGACATTGTTGTCGTAGCCGAAAACTCGAAATCCAAGTTTAACTTCATTGGCTTGAGAATCATTCAACTGCATATAAGCAATATCGTGCTTTTCCACTATTGAAAAAACAGTCGAAATTAAAAAAATATATCTTCAAGCGTGCAAAAACATAAAAAATCTAAATATGTTTTTCAGTGTATTCCAGCAAAAAAAAACTCACCTGTATCCGGCTGAACATTCAAGTACTTAAAAATAGCATTGTCTTCTGCCTGCAAAAAGAAAGTATAATACCTTGCTCAATTTTAGCTGAATAAAGAGTTTAATTAAAATTTTGATTAGATTAAATAAAATGTAAAATTTCAGTGACCTGGCTGTCGCAGCGAACACTTTGCACAAGTAAAAGACATAACGAAAGAAAGACTTGAAAGAGCATATTTTTGAATTTTAGTAGTGAATGGCGAAATAATTTTTATTCAGTCGCTCGCGAAGTACTGGATTAGAATAAAAAATTTGTCCATTTATAGTTTTTGACATTCTCGTTTTATAACATACGATTCGCCATAAGTTATATGTACATATATTTGCACTTATTGAATTATGATCTATTTTATTGTTTTCGAGTGATAAACTGCCTGTGAATTGCACGGAGATCCATGAGCCAGCTCGTGTCTCTTCTTTAAATTATGGTCAACCTGCTAAATTTATCGACATAAATTTCATAAATCCATAGTTCTAAATACGCTATGCGTAGAATTTTTTTTCTACGTATAGAATAAAAAGTTCGGATATTTTTTACAAACGATGCCAGTAAAGACAATAAATAAAGCGTGAGCTTGTAGGTTTTATAATAAATCAAGTTTCTACAATTGACGCACTATTAAAAAAAAGTGATGCGCTAAAAATTTTACATTAAAAATTATGCATTTAAATACATTTAAAATTATTTAAAATTAATATAAATGATTTTAAATCATTTATCATTCAATGATTTTAAAACATTCATCTTACATTTTAAAAATTTTGTAATTTCGAAAACGCCTGAACGTATTATATTCCACAAATTTGATTTATTGCGTACATACAACCACACAAGTAAAAATCAAAGTATGTTTCCGTCATTGAGAATTGACGAGAATTGATGAATATCCTTCTCATACTTATCTCCTTATTTTTTATTTATCTATACAAATTTTCAATCAAAAAAGAGTTTTTCACGCTTTAATCAAATTTAAAAAATCGTAAATTTTTGAATTGTGTGATTTTTTAATGATGATTTTTATTAATTATTTAAATAAACGTTAGTTCAGAATCGATAAATAATAAGCGTGTTCATATTTTATCCATTGCCTCAAAATTATTTCTTTTTTTTTAAATCCAAAGTAAATC
This sequence comes from Cremastinae sp. A BG-2022a, assembly GCA_030522545.1. Classification (NCBI taxonomy): domain Eukaryota; kingdom Metazoa; phylum Arthropoda; class Insecta; order Hymenoptera; family Ichneumonidae; species Cremastinae sp. A BG-2022a. The sequence goes on from JAPYYW010001020.1 coordinate 9,781, forward strand.
TTATTCTTTTTACATCGTAATTATGTAGTGTATCAGTGAAAATTTATGAAATATTTGTGATAATAATGAATTTGGCACAAGTGACAGACAGTACGTAATAATTCTAAATTACATTAAAATTCATCAGTAGATTTATTTAATAACGCTATTTGTTTCTTCACGAATAGTATGTATACGAACGTTAATGCCAAAAAAATTGAAATGGTGCACGCAAATCCACAACTGTGTACTAGAGTGAAAAAATAGTGATTGGACATTTATTGCTACAGTTTTTGAAGATGGTTTCCAGTCTATCTTCTAGCTTGTTACTGGCACAGAGTATTTTCTACCAGGTCAACATTCTTTTTTAATTTTGTATAAAACTTTGTTTGGTTGAAATATAAAAAAATATTTTTTTTTCTTCTGCTGACAGAACACGACCCTGTTCTCAGTTACTTGAACGTTCATCCGGATACAAGTATTTTTCAAAACTTTGACTTCATTAGAAATCATAATTACATTTTTTTATAAAGAAAAAAAATATTTTTGATCGATGTTTTTTCGATGCCAGTGAAATTTTAGGAATATTAAAATGTTTAATTCTTGTTCTTCAATTTGTTTATTGTTCACGATAGTAGAAAATCATGATCTCACTCACTAAATAAACCAGAAAATTAAAAAAAATGTTATAATAATTTAAAAAATTGTAAAACTGTGAAGAAAGTTGGAAGTGCCTACCAAAACAGTACTCACTTAGTTTCGTTCGTTATCGGCGCCGACGTCGACGGATCGTAAGTATTTTTTGTATCCCAAAATGTTCAACTACTTCTAATACGTGTGTCTATGTAAAATTCAAAACTTATATTTATCAAGTTTGAAGTTTTGATAAGGAGAAACAATAAAAAAAATTATACTGATCATGAAATAATTTTTTTGTGAAAAAACTCTTCACATTTCAAAACTTCGTCGCAGCGTCCGTTTAGAAGCGACGTATACCGCGAATTATTGTTAAAATTAAAATTTAAAAAAATTGTGAACTATATATATAAAACAAACACATTTATCATTTTCTCAAAAAAAAACAAAAATTGTGGAAAATACACCCTCTTTTCGCGTGGTCAAAGTGCTTTAGTGCCCTAAGCTTACTCGAGGCTTAACAGTATCTACCATTTTGCGAAGAAGGAGAAAAAAAGGGGAAACTTTGGAAGAATGTATGGATAGGTATATCCATGGCAACGTCTAACTTACGAATTCCGGGGAAATTTAGAAAATTGATGCTACCGTCATCGAATTACGACTTGGAAATTTTGCGAAAATTAAGAAAATTGATGGTAACGTCTCGAACTTTGCCAACAATTCCCGGAAGAAGTGTTTTTCAAAAAGTCCGTTGCTCGGATAATAATGGGGTTGCGCTCGATGCGAACGTGCGCTTCACCCGTCTTCCCTTGAATTTCAGATCGCGCTTAAAAATTGTTTGCTCGATAGTTCGGATAATGGCAGGGAAAATACTGACATCAAGATAATTTGAGTTTTCCAGATGTCGAATTCCGGGCGTTCGGACAAAAAAAATTGCTCTTTCCATTGAAAACGTTCGGCCTTCGAAAATAGAATACTCTTTCTCGTTCCGTCATGGCTAAGAATAAAGAACAGTGGAGTTTTGAAACGTTGTACGCTCTTGGATTGTACAGGCTTATCGAAAGAATCCTCGGTATTTGGCCCCTCGATCGTCCAAATGTTTTTTCCAAAATTCGCGTTTTTATCGTCATTTTATCACAAGTAATTATTTTTAAAAAATACTCTAATTAACTCTTCGTGTTTACACTATATTTTTCGATCCACCGTGTGTACACTGAGTCTTTTAAGGAACAGTCGATTTTTTCAAGTGTACTAGACTTTTAAAAATTCTGAAACAATTCAGAGTTATTTTTTGAAGTGCGTGTGTGCTACATGGCCAAAAAGTAGCCAGTGTCAAACTTTTAAATCCATTATTAATAAAAATTGAAAAATAGTTTTAAAAATGGAAAAAAATGGAATTTCGTTAAAAAATTCGTAGCTCAACTATACCAAACAAATATTAAGAAAAAACGGTTTTAGGCTTTTGTAGCTTAGGCTATGAGTCTTCAAAAAAATATAAGGTCTTTAGTGTGGACTTCAAAAAGTTCTATTTTATTGAAGCTCATAAAAGTCGGGAATATTTTAATGGAAAAATAATGAACTTCTAAATGAAATATACAAAAAAGTTTTGTTTTTAGAATTTGAGTCTATATACAAAATAATCAAAAAATCATCAAATTTCATAAAATATTGATTTTAGTTGTGAAAAAACTGAAGAACTACGAGAAAAGACAAAAAAACTGCATTGATTTACCTTCGAAAATACTAACCTTTTTAGGGAACAGGAGTGATTTGCATTGGCTGGTGTTTGCAGAGAACTATCAGACTCGGGCCTCCCTTGGGTCCTTAGTCCCAACTACTAAGGTAAACGTCTCCATAGTTGGACAATTTTTGCTATATTGTTTTTAACATTTGAATTATTTATTTATAAATAAAATCGTATGGATTATTTTTCATATACAGAGGTTTATTTTTCATAACTTTAATTTATTGGAACAAACTTGCTAAACCCTAGAAATAGGGTCAATTTTCTGTCCAACATTGGGACATCCTACATATTTAAACGTCCAATTATTAACTTAATATTAATTATTTATTAACTAGAAATATTGTCTAAAATTAATACATAAAATGAGTTTTCGATCACTAAAATATCAGGCAGTATAGTTTATATGTGAATTTGAACAAGATTTTTTGTTTGAATATTTTTTAAATAAAGATAAAGTGTGAAAACCCCTTAGCTGTCCAACTATTGGGACGGTTTACCTTATCGAGATTTTGTAGACGGGGTAACCAAAGGCCTTTTATTCATAAGTGAGGAATTTAAGTTTAAAATTTTGACTGTTCCTCGAAAGATCCAGTGTACACACGGAGGGTTAAAAATCCCTTAACTTGATGTTGCTTTTTTGAAAGGTGCAGCTAATGATAGTTTTCATAGCCGAAAGTAAAGACTATGCAACCTCGTTGGTTGTAATCGCCGAAATGATGGCTATGGTCAATTGCATTATTCTATCGATTGTCAAGGTCGTTGTTTTGGAGTTTAATCGTGAAAAAATGTTCCAAGTTTTGAACGCTGCGAAAGAGGATTGGAAGAACGTGAAAACGCCCAGGGATCGGAGCATAATGAAGAAATATGCAAAAATCGGTAGAAACGTTTGCATTTTTCAAATGACATCCTCGTACGTAGTGACAACCTCTCTCATACTTCGAGCTTTGCCAGTTTTCGTTCCGACAGTAAATGGTACCAACGAAACTATTGAATTTCGTCCACTTCCGGTCACGTCTTCTCGCTTTTTTGGCGATCCATCCGATTTTCTCTACGGTGTACTTTTCGCGGTTCAGTCCTGTCAATTATTCGTAATGAGTACCGCCAACATCGGAAATGACGTTTGTTTTTTCGGCATCACGTTACATCTGTGCGGACAGTTCAAAATCATCAATGAAAATTTTAAAAATCTCGAAAGCAACCTCGATGAAAAAAAACAGACGGAAAATATCGGGAAACTTGTCGAGAGACACGTAAAACTTCACCAACTCGCGAAGTACATCGAAAACTCTTACAGCTTCATAATTCTCATCCTGCTCTGTGGAAATTCCTGCCACACGTGTTTAGCGGGTACAGACATTTTTTTGACACTTCCCAGAAGTGCAACGTCCTGTGTACACTGAGAAAAAATGTTGGTTGAATCAACTGAAATATTGTTGATTCAAAAAATATTGGTTTGAATCAACTGAAATTTTGTCGAATCAACCAAATTTCGATTGAAAAATCTTCATTCGTTTGATATCGTTTTTTTTTTCTAGGAATTCAATTAATTATAGGCTTTAACACAGGCGATATATTGATCATAGTGAATACGAGCTTAGTTCTTCTAATAATTGGATTGCAGCTGTATCTTTACGCTTACGCGGGTGATTGTCTATCCTCGAAAATGCGAAACCTTAGCGTGTCCGCTTACTTCTCATCGTGGTACGAGTTCTCGTCGAAATTCGGAAAAAATATTCTTTTCGTCATGATGGCCGGTCAAACTGATTTCAATATCACCGCAGGCAAGATATATCGAATGGATAAAGAAAATTTTAAAAATATTGTCAAAGCGCAAGGCACTTTTTTCTCCGTGATTAGACTCATGTTTGACACTTAAGGTAGTCCTAATACAAAATCATTGTAATGAGATTTCGTTGGAAATTTGTGCAAAATTTCTTTGATACGATTTACATACGTGTATCAAATTTAAAAAGGTTTCACCATGTAGCAGACATCGAGATATTTATTGTTAAATATTACGATTTTCAGAGCTCTCCCCCATAAGAGCACGTGTTAAATATCACAACTTTTAACCCAAAATATCTTGACTTCTGGACGGGTGAAGCTTGTTGAAATTTTGCACGATTTTTTTATGGTATACTGTGAAGTCCTGGAATCGTCAGCGACGTTTCGGGTTGTCCCGTTTTCAGCGAGTGAGCTGCTCGCTGGGGATCGGGTCGCGTCGCGAGGCGGAATGGGGTCCAAGGAAATCACAATTGAGTAACTTTATTTACGATTTACATTTTTTTTCAATTACTTTGCTTTACTTTTATTTAGATTTTGTTATAAATTTTTCGCCGAAACGGTGACGAGAGCCGTTCTGGCTTTTTGAGCGTTGTTAGACGACTGAAGAAAATAATTCTAAGTCAGTCCCAAAGGCTGACGCAGCGAGCCTTATCAGCGTGGGACTCGGTTCCGCGCGGCTCTCGTATGCCGAGTTCGCACTTTGGCGAACCGGCTCGTTCGCATGTTACAATTTTATAATTTAAAAACTGAATTTAAATTTTGAATTATGCCAGGACGTAACAGTACTTCAAAGAAGTTTTCCTCAGTTTTTTAAAAAAATCTCATTACTTTATTATTCATGATTTTCATAGGTATATAACGAGCATGGATCACCTCGGGTTACCTTGAATTTTGAATATGTTCTTGAATCGATTTACAACAACTTATCTTAATTGACTTAAGCTCAAAAATCATACAGTACAGAGATAAAAACAAATTTTTGATTTGACTGTAGTGTTAGAACTACCTTAATTGAAATATTATTTATTGTAATAAAAGTAGAGGAAACAAATTTCAGAAGCTTTTATATTACAGGGGTTTAAGTGTTTCGTGTATGTTATAGCATATGTGGAAATAAAAATTGTTTAAATTATAAGTTTCGTATAATATAGTTAGTAAGGTAAGCGTCCCAATAGTTGAACAATTTTTCGTTATATTATTTTTAATATTTGAATTATTTTTTTCTCAATAAAATCGTATGAATTATTTTTCCTGTACGAAGAGGTGTATTTTTCTAACGTTATATAATTTATTAGAAAAAACTCGCTCAACCCTAGAGACAGGGTCGATTTTCTGTTCAACTATTGGGACATTCTACATATTTAAACGTTTAAGTATTTATTTACTATAGAAATATGTATTGTTTAAAATTGACACATCAAATGAGTTTTGGATCGCTAAAATATCAAACAATAGTTTATATATGAATTTGAAATAGATTTTTTTGTTTAAAAAAAAAAAGATAAAGTAAGAAAATCCTTAGCTATCCAACTATTGGGACGTTTACCTTATATAATTTTCATAAACTTTAATAAAAAAATACAGAGATTTTAATATCTTATAAAACGCACACATACATTAGAAAAAAGAATGAATTTATTAAGAAATATTTTTTTTCGAAAATAAAGAAAAAAAAGTTGAAACATTTTTTACTCAATTGTATGATTTATATGGTATAGTGGCAATAATGATGTAGTGTTATCATATTTAAAAATGACAATACATAACATCATCCAATGAGAAATGAACCCATCACTGTTCAACGATGGCGCCCGCTTGAAGCCAGCAGAAGTGCCGGTCAATATTTGAAGCATTGTAGTTATTTTTTTACGTATTTTCGATGACTGAATTCGGAGGTAGTGAGTAGTTGAAGATAGTGGGATCTTGGTGAGAACGTGGCAGTATTCGAGACGGAAAGAAAGACTTCCGTTTCACGCGACAAACAATTTTTTACTCCGAACATAACCTGCTTTTCTCAAGAATCAGATAAACAGGAAAATGATCGATCAGAGGATCGTCGCGGTTTGTTTTTTAGTCGGTTTAGCAGTTGTTATTAATCACTCGATACACAGAATCGACGAGGGCCATGTCGGTGTTTATTTCCGGGTAAGAATTCGACGAGACATTTTTCACTCCAATATTATCGGATTAATTGATGAATCTGTGATACAGGGAGGAGCTCTTTTACCTCAAGTCAGTAGTCCAGGATTTCACATGATGATTCCGCTCCTTACAACCTTTCGCACGGTCCAAGTTACTCTCCAGACGGACGAAGTTACCAATGTACCTTGTGGCACGAGCGGCGGTGTCATTATTTATTTCGACCGCATAGAGGTCGTCAACATATTAGATACCAATAGCGGTAAGTCGTTAATAAAGTTTGAACCAAATATTAGGAATCTCTTCGATTGCTCCGCTTATTTTTAACCGTTACCTCTAGTTCACAGCATGGTGAGAAATTTCACAGCTGATTACGATCGAACTCTTATCTTTAACAAAGTACATCACGAGCTCAATCAGTTTTGCTCCGTGCACACCCTTCACGAAGTGTACATCGATCTCTTTGATCAAATCGACGAACACTTGAAGATCGTATTGCAGAAAGATTTGAACGAGTTGGCTCCTGGCTTGCACATACAAGCTGTTAGAGTGACAAAGCCAAAAATTCCTGAAACGATTCGAAAAAATTACGAGCAGATGTGAGCAAATTTACTTTGAGAATTATTGAAGAGACTTTGGATTTTTGGTATGGAAAATTTGTTTTTTTTTTTATCAGGGAGGCTGTGAAGACAAAACTACTCATATCCATTCAGCAACAAAAAGTTGTGGAAAAGGATGCGGAAACCGATCGAAAAAAAGCGCTGATCGAGGCTGAGAAAGTGGCGCAGGTGGCGAAAATTCAGTACGATCAGAAGATCATGGAGAAAGAGTCTCTGCAGAGAATGGCAGCGATCGAAGACGAGATGCATCTCGCCCGTGAAAAAAGTCACTCCGACGCTCACCAATATCAGATGAAGAGCCAAGCAGAGGCAAACAAAATGTTACTTACATCGGAATATCTCGAGCTCAAGAAATACGAGTCGTTATCAAAAAATTCGAAAGTATACTATGGTCAAGATATCCCAAAGATGTTCACGTTTGGAGGATGCACAAACGATCCACTGATCAATAATGTCGATCTTGCGACGAACAAAGATAAACGATAATACTTTACGCACTTTTTCTATTCATTTTTTAAGGATATATTTGAATCATTTTTGCTCCTGTCTACGATATAAATCAAACGATAACTTACTTTTGCCGATATTTCGATCAAAATTTGACCTGTAATTCGATTTGAGACATTAGGACTTTTAATATGAAAATAAATATTTTTTTAACAAAAAAAAAGATTTTTAAGGTAATTGCACCATGGTACCGTTTAGTTCATATTTTGTTAAAATTTGCCATAAATTTTCTTTAACGTCGTATGCACACGTGTGCTAATTTTTAAGAGGTTTCACCATGCAGAAATCGAGATATTTATTGGTAAAAATCACATTTTTTTGCATCCTTCCATAAGAGCGCGTGTTAAATATTGCGATCTTCAACAATAAGCTTTGTTTAGTTTTTTTTTAAGTCTGAACTAAATTTTTTATTGAATTTTGTTAATTACATAGCAAGCACATGTCACCTTGGATTACCTTGTGTTTCGAGTGTGTTGTTGTTTTTTAGCCATAATTTGCAACAACTTTTCTTAATGAACTTTTATTCGTAAACCACTTTGTAAGTGAGAAAAATTAGGACGAAAATTTGTGGTTTTACTGTCACGGCCATATCACCTTAATTTAATATTTCTATGATTGTGGCAAAGCATTTTGTGCTTGGAATTAAAACTGAGTACGATCGACGAGTATGTTTTCGTTGATTTTTCAGCAAGTGTCTGTCCGAGGGCATCAATAATTGAACCTTTCAATCCAATTTCATTGTAAGTATGTGGATCAACGCAAAAAAAAATCTTTTGGAGTATGATTGCATAAAAAAGCTATTAGCGCATTAAAAAAACACTTCAGTTCACTTTGTTTCAATTGGAATAAATGTTTGTTAATACTCCGTGGTAAACAACTTTTAATAATGAACTTATTTACAATAAAGTCCCGCACATCTTGCGAGTACGAGTACTCGGGATACATAATTTATAATGTAAATAAATGGCAATACCCACGTCAGGTGCTGCAAATTTCCATAGCTGTGTATACAGAAGGTACCAAATATGCACTTCGTTTGGTACATGCTTAAAAAAATAACAATGGTGAGATTTCAATGCACGTCCTCCGTTATTCCTAACTTTTTTTGTACTCAATTCTTTCAACTTTGACCTCATCCCCAACCAATTGGTAAACGTAAGTCACGACTGTGGAGCTCTGGATGTCCATCAAAACGAAGGAAGGTATGACAGAACTAAAATAAAAGCAAATAACGTTTCATAGTAAAAATTTTGTTCAATATTTTAAACGATTGTGGAAAATGTTTATCTTCCTTTTTTTATAGATTTTCTTTAGATTATAAGAACAGATGTTCTTTAAACTTACGTATCAAGAGGATTGTAGGCACCAGTCGCAGAGCCTGGATTGATATAAAATTTGTTCTCATGCTCGTAAGCCTCAAACTTGTGAGTATGACCAGAAATCAATATATCAACGTCTAGCTGTCGCTGAATGAGAGCCAAAGATTCTGGATCTCCCCAGGGAACAACTTGATGTCCGTGCGACAGGCCAATTCTAAATTGTCCAACCGTCACAACTTTTTGTTCAGGATAATTGAGATTCTGAAAAGAAGTTGCATTATTTGAGAATTTTTTAAATAACATTTGGATAACATTTTTGGCAGATTGAAAACTTTCTCACCTCGTCAAAATCTCCTCTGACAACGTGCACGTCGCTTGCCAATGTTTTCAAGTAATCGTAAGATTCTTTGGTACACAGATTACCGGTGCAAAGTATGTGCTGTATTCTTCCTGGTACCAGAAGTTTTTTAAATTTACTAGGCAAAGAACTACATCTATGAGGAATGTGTAAATCTCCCAAAACTAGAACAAGCTGCGAGTAAACAAAATTTTAATTACACACACACAGTTCAAAAGACAATTTACAATATTTTAATGAACTTTTACAAAATTGATGCATCGTAATTTTTGATAATAAATATTCTTTTGTACCATCGTGTAAACAAATATTTTATAAATTCCTCACAATGTTTATATTTCGAGGTTAGATTTTTCCAATTCATCCGCGATATTTGTACACTTGGATATAAAAAAAAAAATTCGCGACAAACTCACCATGATTATCGTATTTTTCAAATTACGCTATTAAAAAGCATTAATACAAGATTCTCGAAATCTTTGTTTCGTCTGGGGCGTATAATGGAATTATCAAAATTCGCGAAGTGTCAAAAACTGACCGGAAGTGGATGTGACAGTCTCGTGAAACTTTACTGCGATTACAGGCAGAACGTCATTTCCCGTAATTTAACGAGGATTGGACGAATCAGATGCATTTAACCTCAGGATCTAACGGAAAACTGGAACGCTTTGACGCTCCGAAGCGTAGCTCGAATTTATTCGAAAAATTGACTGGTATAAAGAGAATCAAAAGAGAGAATGGATCTAAAGTTAGACGAAAATGCCTGATTGAGGAAAAATAGAAAGAAAAGTCGAGCGAAACGAGATAATTGAAGGCCTCTGGAGAGGAATCGGTGGCTGAAAAGAGACACGCTACGAAATAACGAAGAGAGACGAGCCGGCTTTTTCTTCTACGCGACTAGAAGACCGGAAAAGTGGCGAAGAATTTTTGAAGAGAGTGGGGGGCAGGAGGGTACGCACGTAGGTTTGCGCGTCGGTATTTCATACCGAATGATTGGCTCGTAATCGTATGTACTCTGAATAAGTGTGTGTCGTTGGCGTGCGCGCGTTATTAACCGGCATCTCGGAGACGGGAGATAAAAGCTTGACCAAGAAAATTCTGCGCTTGTAGTTAGTACTACGGGACGGCGAGAATCAACGAGCGTGACGGGGAACCCGCGTGGACATTCCGGATAAACCGACGTAGAGAGCCAGAGCGTGAGAGAAAGAGACAAAGAGAGGGACAGACGAGTCGACGCTATTCGCAATTTGAGCCCGGAATAAAAAACATACACGTTTTGAAAAGCGATATTTAAACGTGACAAAAGGTGTGCCCCATTGATTTAAAGAAAAGAATAACTAAGAAATATGATAATTAACACACGTAGAGCGTATGAAATAAATATCTTGAGTCAACGCGGTTATCTTTCACGCGAATGTTACACGGAGTTTTGCGGTTGTGCGTACGTAGCCCCATTTTTCCGCAACGCATAGACGTCTTTATCGTTTTGAGAAAAAAAAAAAAAAACTATTATACATAGTACGGCATTGTATTACATGGCGTCCGGATAATCGTACTGGCGTTTCGACTGCGTCTCCCATCAAAGAATTTAGGGAGTGTACTTTTTACGCTTCACGGCCAAAAGTTTTTTCGCTCCGGTAAACAAATCCCTAAAACCTCCAACGAAACGATCATCGCACTTCCCTTTTTTCTTCTTTCATCGAGTATCACAGTCGCGGGAGGTCCGTCGTTTCTCGCAAGTATTCGCGACTGTTGCATCTCTAGAAAAAGAAAAAAAAAGTTTTCCGCACGAATGCCGCATTTTATCACGAATTTTCAATTTTCCATACAATTTTTCAGTGTTAAAACGTTTTTCTTTTTTGCTTTCTGTTTCTCTGTGCGAAAAGGTCTCGCGAAGCTTTGAAAATAATAGCAGATACGTCGAATTCAGTTTGAGGAATTCTAGAAAAAGATCAGCTGTTAAAGAGATTGAAAGAAAAAAAAAGGCGAGAGTAAAGAGAGGCTAGACAGAGAGAGAGAGAGAGAGAGAAGATGGGTAAAACGCCAAAGAAGGCGGCCCCTGGAGGCGATGAGAGGATTTTGTACGTTCGCAGGCTCAAAGCTACCTCTACCTTGTCGTCTAAAGGTCCCGATACGAACTTGCCCGTCAGACAGCGAGAGTCGGATAATTCCAACAGGTTTGTAATGCTGAATTAGTGCAAAAACAAGAAAAAAAAAAAAGAGTCCAAGGAAGCTCCTTTCAGACTTTGTCTCTCTTGATAATCAAGAGAAGAAATAAACCGTCTTGCTTCCTTCTCTGACGTTTAATTTTAGCAGCTCGATAACTTTCTTGGAGTCTTGCGAAAATTTGATTCTCTCGAAATTCGGATAGAATTGAAAACTGTATCCTGGTTGTCCGTCCGAAACGAGATTTCTTTTTGGTCCTCTCCTGTTATCGTTGTATTGACAATATTTGGGAATACCGACTCGGTGGAATGCTTGCAAGGATTGAGGAAATTGTTGTTGAGTTATTTTTATCTTTTATTTATTTATGTGTCTAACTCGGGGACCTCTCATCACCTCCGGCTATTCTTGTTTGGTAGACTTCACATGTTTAGTAGGAGAGAAATGAGGCTGCGCCAAATATATATTCACTCTCACTCGAGCATTGTGTCATTTTATTGCAGACCCAAACCGATCGGAGTTCAAAGGCGTTTGCCAGTCCCCGTGGGAAAAGCTTTCAAGGTAAATATTTATTCAAGACTACTGTTCTTCCACGTGTGCTCACTGAATTGCATTGATCTCTGAAAACTTGAGAAAGTAACAAGCTTTTTAGCACTTTGTCTCTCTCTTTTTTTTCTCGTAAATTCCTACAAGATTGGCACTTGGAGAGCTTCTGTGTTACAGAGTAAATTGCGTAGTCCGGCGAGAACAAAGTCACAGCAAGCATTGAAAAATCCAACTCGCTTTCAGCCAACAACGAGCAAAGAGGAGAAGAAGCCAACGTTCATGGTAGCTTCAAAATCACAGGATTCCGAGGAAACGAGAATGTACACAGAAACGGAAGAATCTGCGGTCCAGCTGAAGGTCTTGGTAACGAAGAAGGATGCGAAGGAGGGTAGCGCGAAGAGTACCGAGGAAACGCACAAGGTCGAGGAGGAAACATCGGTGAGTCATTCGCAATCTAACGGGAAAGAGAGCGCGGAAGTAGACGCGAGTACAAAGACACGAGAGGAAAATTCGAAGGAGCGAAACGGCGAAGCGAGCACGGAGGCAGCAAAGAGCGAGGAAAATTCGAAAATGGAGAAAGGCGAAACAGAGATCGAATTCTCGGAGAGGACGAAGAAGGACGTCGGAAGGGACGAGGTCGTCGAGCGCGCGCTTACTCCCGAGAGCGACGAAAGTTTGAAGTTGGTAGACGAGCCAGAAGCCGAGACATCGACGGAGCAGAACGGCGACAGCGAGCAGTGCCCCGGTAACGCGCAGAACGAGGAACACGTCGAGGAGAGAAAGGACGCGAAGAGAAGCGAGAGCTGCTCGGTCGACGTTGTCGAATCGACGACTTCGGAAATATCGGAGAACGTAAATCCGAGCCAATCGGACAAGGACGCCGAGACGACAGAGTCGACCAAAGAGAACGATCCTTCCTTCGTCTCGTACGATTCCTCGATAATGCTCAAAGATGTCCAGATAAAGCTCAATGACTGTCTCAAGGAAAATTCGAAGCTCTTCGACGTGAGCAACGTGGAAGAGTCGACGTCCGTTGAGCAGCCCAAGCGCGCGGACGTATCCTTCGGGAAAACGTTGCGAAACATATCCGGACGCCCCGTTATAAATCGACTGAAATACATCACCGTTCGGGAGCAAAGATTTTCGCCGAACAGCTCCCTGTTCGTCAACACGTCCAGCGCTTCCTTCAGTCACGACGATTCGATGAGCAACAAGATGACGCGTTATCCGACCGAGCTTTCGGACACGATTACTTACAACGGGAATCCGGCCGACAGGAAGCGAAAGATGCCTGACACCACGGCAGCGGCCACAAAAAAATTCAAGACCGAGAGCAGCAGCGGTCTCCTCAACACGTCCCTCGAGATGCTCAAGAACCTGAGAAGGCCCGTCCAAGTTTCCACCCCCAACGCCAAGCCTTACAAATTTCAATCCGATAAATTGAGTCCCAAAAATTTGAGCGATGACAAATTGACGATCGACGCCGAGGTTACTGAACCCAAAAAATGGTGTATCGTCATGTAAAGCGAGAAAACAAAAAAAAAAGAAAAGCAAACATACGGTGGTTTGAAGATTCAACGCAAATTTGAGCACGGATCGCTCCTCTGTACTATATTTGTCTTTATAATATAGGAAGGGCGATCATCGAGTGGCATAATTTACGATAAACGAGCTTGAATCCAGATAAGGAGAAAATAAGATATCAAAAATAGTTGGCCGATTTGTCATAATTGCCACGATCTTGGAATATAGCCAGTGTCTTTTGTATAATCCGCGGAGAGTCTATATTTCCATTATATATTTCTATGTTTCTAAACAGAAAGGTTTGTTGTAATTTTCGGTATTGCGAGAGGAGGTCCAATTTATCAGTAAATTAACGAGAGTACAATATGCAGAGTAAACGTCGTATAGAGATTATTTTCAACTTCTCAACGTTATGTAGTTTATACGGACATTTATATCTCTTACAAATTAATAGTCTGATAATGCGTTTGCGTACGAGCGTCCGTGGTATTCGTGGAGAAAACAAAATTTAATTAAGCATTTATTACCCAATTTCGTCCAGTATTTTTTCTTTCCTTTTTTTTTGCGATACAATTATATACAAGAGCCATGACAGCTTTTAATAATCAATTCGCTATGTCTGAATCTGTCAAGGTATGGATTCTCATTGGAATTTCAGTCTCGAAAAAATATATACTCAATAAATTCCTTTTTTTTAATATCCCATAATACCCCTGTGACCTTATCGCGTACGAATTTATAACCATTATTTTTATTTAGCGTTTAGTGTCGGTGGCAATGCGAGCTCCGTCGAATGCGACTAAACAGCGCATCCTACGATTATTTTACCACTGTATTCCCTCTGTAAAGCCAGAAACATTATTTGAGTCTTGTAGAGGAACTTTGAAACTCGGGTATAGTTACATCGAGCATATGAAAAGCAATAATGCCTGCAAACCGAAAAATTATCCCACCACTTGATTCATTACTTCGCCATGATTCTTTTTTTTATTCAATAATCGATTTATTGATTGATCGAAGAATTGGAAGGAGAATAATGAAAACTTGTATATAGAAAGTATGAGTGATTTTTAATAAACAATAAAAGTATAAATTCGTTGTTGTTTTTTTAAGGTAGTTCTAACACAATATCATTGTAATGGGAATTCGTTGGAAATTTGTGCAAATTTTCTTTGATACGATCTACATACGGGTATCAAATTTAAAAAGATTTCACCATGTAGATATCGAGATATTCATCGTTAAAAATCATGATTTTCAGAGTTCTCCCCCATAAGAGCACGTGTTAAATAACACATTTTTTAACCCTAAATATCTTGACTTCTGGACGGTGAAGCTTATTAAAATTTTGCACGATTTTTTATGGTACTTCAAAGAAGTTTTCTTCAGATTTTTTAAATAAAAATCTCATTACTTCATTATTCATGATTTTCATAGATATCATAACGAGCACAGGTCACCTTGGATGATCTTGAATTTTGAGTATGTTGTTCTTGAATCGATTTGCAACAACTTATCTTAATTGATTTAAGCTCAAAAATCATATGGTACAGAGATAAATAAAGAAACAAATTTTTGATTTATTTACTGTAGTGTTAGAACTACCTTAAAACTCTTGCTATACTTGCGTATATGCAGAAGCTGAAAAGAGAAAAAGAAATGTTTTTGGGGTGGGGAGCATTTGTCGGCGAAATAGTAGCGAGGTTATGTTGCATCTGACCGAACAACCAAAACAGAGTGAAAGTGATACCAAAGCGGTTTCGATATTTAAAAATCATTGGAGCCATGCACTTCTGAGGAATGCAAAGAGAACTGCACCTGTCGTGCCTAGCAAGAAAACACCCGACGAACAATGGGACACGAGATAATACACGTTCGAAAAATACTTTGCTACGTGTGCCAAATCCGCATAGTCCCGAAAATAAATAAAATGCTCCGGATATAGTGCAGCGTTGAATCGGAGCAATATCAATGCCTTGGCAAAAGATAAATTCGGGATGGAGACCAGCTGGAAGAATTTGAGAGCCAAGCATCTCGTTGCATGTATTTTGATAACATTCTGCGTGTCCTTCCTGTTGAGTGTCATGCCATTGAGTGTCGGTGAGTCGAATTATTGGGTTTTTTTCTTCTTTTTCGAATAAAAAAAATTATTTTAAAAATCATCTTTCTATTTTAGACGAATGCAAATGCAAAGATGACGTTTCCGCAAACAAATTGGAGGATAAAAAGGTGTCGGCTAGGTCTATGAAAAAGTCGAGAGCTTCGAAGCATCGTCTGGCCTTGCTAGTCCCGTTTAGAGATCGTTTTGAGGAATTACTGACATTTGCGTCACACATGAAAAACTTTCTGGATAAGCAAAATATAGATTATCACATATTTATCCTTAATCAGGTAAAATTTTTTTTTTTGGACACCAGGTGCAGGTACTAAATTTTGAAATAAACAAATACAATTATTTCCAGATTGACAGATTCAGATTCAATAGAGCATCGCTCATAAATGTAGGCTTTCTCAAAGTGAAAAATGATTTTGATTATGTGGCGATGCACGATGTTGATTTGTTACCGATGAACGATGAATTGTCGTACGACTATCCCAAGGAAGGTCCATTCCATGTATCATCGCCGGAACTTCATCCCAGATACCATTATAAAACATTTGTAGGGGGAATTCTCTTGATTAAAAGGTACGTAATCCCAGTAAATGCACGAAATAAAAAAAAATTGACGTATTCATGATATTTTGACAATCAGGGAACATTTTCAACTGGTCAATGGAATGTCGAATAAATATTGGGGCTGGGGACTGGAGGACGATGAATTTTACGTGAGATTGAAAGAAGCCGAATTAAAAGTCAAAAGGCCTGACAATATATCCACAGGAATGCAGAATACGTTCAGGTCCGTATCTGGTAATTTCGTCGACCACGAAAAATGAATTTTTAACGAAAAATTAACTCGTAGGCATATTCACGATAAGAATCGCCGTAAGCGAGACATGGTGAAATGTTTCAATCAACGTGAGATAACGAGGAAGCGAGATCGTCAAACGGGCTTGAACAACGTATCTTATGAGCTTGTGGAAATAATTAACGCCACGATAGCCAACGCCAATCTGACGATACTCAATATTTCATTGAACTGTGATAAAGCGATAACTCCATGGTGCGAGTGCAATAAGATCGAGGACGGGCCACCGAAAGAGGAAACAGCGAGGAACAAAAAAAAATCCGGAAATACGAAAATGGCGCTGTAACAGAAGACTATCGTTAGCGTTAATCAATTTTGACGTTTCGAGGCTTTCAGCACGATTCACAGATATTGCTCGTCAAGTCTCCGTCATGTCTATTTCTCCGGAATTAATAAAATGCATAAAACACATTGACTTTCGAAAAAAGAGTTTCGTGGAGGAGTTGAGAAAGATCGTCGCTATCGCGGGTGTCAGCAGCGATCCGGGCTCTCGCAAGGAATTGTCTCTCCTCGCCGACTGGTTCGAGGAACGGTTGAAGGCCCTTGGATTTATCGTAGTGAAGAAGGAGGCGAGAAGCGATGCTTCCGAGGGAGACGAAGCGACGGTAACGAGATTCTGAGCTTCTTGCTTACCGTTTATTCATAAAAATTTAACGAACGAAGGAGAATAACAATTTAGGGAGATACGCCGTTAGTATTGTTGGGAACGTTGACCCAAGGTACTGACAAGAAAACCCTCTTGTATTATTGTCACTTGGACGTTGCGGACGTCGATCGGGATTCCTGGGAAACCGATCCGTTCGAATTGACCGAGAAGAATGGAAAGTTGTACGGCCGGGGTACGGCTAGAATGAAGGGACCGTTGCTGTGTTTCATCCACGCGATCGAAACTTACAAAACTCTGGGTCTGGAAGTGCCGGTCAACATTAAAATACTCTGCGGTATTTTCGTAATCGACGATCGTGTCGCGTAAGGGCCTTGCGGCCGATGAATCACGGGACGATTTTTTGTAGAATCGATGCGCGAGGTTGGAAGCACCGGAATCGAGTCGTGTCTGGAAGAAATAAAGACCGGATTTCTCACCGGCATAGATTGTATTCTCATAAACGACGGACACTGGCTCGGAAAGCGAGATCCGTGCATAATTCATGCTTCTCGAGGCTTTTGCTTCTTCGAGCTGAGCGTCGAGGGTCCCAGACACGATTTTCACAGCGGAGACTACGGCGGAATAATGTACGAGCCCCTCCAAGACGTACTCTTCATTATTAATCGGCTCGTCGATGTTTCCGGTTACATAAAGATACCCGAATTCAACGAGAATGTTTTGCATATAACTCCGGACGAGGAGGACATTTATCACAGCATCAAAGTCGACATGGAGGATTACAGGAAAACGGCCGGTCTGATCAGGCTCGGTCACGCCGGAAAACCGAAACAGACCCTCATGAATGTTTGGCGAAATCCGGTTTTTACGTTGCACTTCATTGACAGCAATCTCGTGTGTCAGAGGACCGCTAATTTGTCAATTCCGAAGAAAGCGACTGCCAGATTTTCCATACGGTAAACGGGGCATCTCTTTTTCTCGTTACCCGAGATACTCGATAATTGACGAGGGCGCTTTCGCAGTTTGGTTTCGAAGCAAAATCCCGACGAGGTTTGCGAGCTGTTGTACGACTACATCGAGAAAGAATTGAGAGAACGATGCACGCCGAACAATGTTACGCTGAGCGGGAGCGAAACGTTGCCCCCTTGGATAGAAAATCACATGCACTGGAATTACGAGGCTGCGAAAATAGCCACCAGAGAGGTTCTTCATTCATCGAGCATTATTAAACGATTCACGATATTCCAGTTTTTTTTAATTTGAAATTTTGTTTGTTCTTTTGATATTGTAGATATTCAAGCAAGAAACGAACCTCATTCGCGAGAGCGACGGATATCCGACTCTTTTAAAATTACGAGAGTATCTGCCGAAGAAGAACATTCTCGTCTTACCAGTGGTGAATAACGAATCGAATCCGGGCAAAGAAGGTGAAAATATTTCTTTGACGTGTTACATAGAGAGTACCAAATTAATAACAAGTTATTTACATAAGTTGAGCGTAGTTTCGAAAAAACGTTGATACCTTTGTACGCTTAGTCGAAGATGAACAAATTCTGTTCACAAGTACAAACATTCAAGTAAAGCACAATGGAAGAGTCATCTTGTCTATTTACAATTTCTTTCTTTTTTTTTCTTATTTTTCTCACGGTACAGTCAAGTATTCTGGTATTTGAAGGCTCTAGAGAGAACCAGCGAACTGTCGCATAAAGTCTTCTGGATTATCTATTATTGGATCATCGTCGTCACAATGATTGCTCTCCTCGAAAATGTCTTGAACGGTTCGGCAAACGATTCTCTCGTTTGGAATATCACACTGTTTGTCAATAGGGGGCTCGAAATTGGGAGTCTGACTGGTAGGAAGCGTGGTTTGGTGGGCGGAAATACTCGTTGAACGTTCTTCTCTCGGTTGTTCAACGTTTACAGACTCGGCTTTCTTTTTGGACAACAAATTCTGCAGGCTCATCATTTTTTTCCTGTAATTATTCGCATTCTTCTCGGCTCTCTCGATGTATTTCGACGCTTTGTTCAATTTCCAGTTCAACTCTTTTATATGATTGTCGCGCTGACGTAAAAACGATTGGCACTTTTTCAACTCTATATTGGCTTCGCTGAGACTGCCTGTAAGCCTCTTTATCGTTTCGTTCGAGTCTCTCAGCCTCAGCGACAGATCGTTCACGTATTTTTCTCTGCTCTCGTATTTTTCGCAATCACCGTTGCAAGCTCTATCCATTTTGGGTCTCTTAGCCTGAGATCTTGTGTTCGCAAGATTATTTCTAAAATTTTCCGATTCTTTAGTTGTCTTCCAGTGATTTTTCAATTTTCGAATAACTTCGTCCTGGGATTTAATTTGCTTTCTGAGTTGCTGATAATCCATCGTGTAGTCGTCCACGTCCGGTGATTCCGTCGCCAATTTTGCGAGGCTCTCCGTCTCGTCTACCTTTTCATTATACGTGTTAAATTTGGGAGTCTGCTCGTCTTCGGATAAATTTCCGATCTTCGGTTTCACGTCGTCCTCTTGCTCTGCCGAACTCGGTGAAACAGTTTCTATCATCGATATGATGGAGGTGACGAGAGTTTTGTTGCTGTCGTTTGAAATTTCATTGCTACATTCGTACTTTAATAATGGCTCCGTACCCAAACCTTTCACGATCTCCATTACATCTTCGTCAATTCCGGTCAATTTTATGACAAAGACCGAGCGTTTTTCAGTCTCGTCTTTCGGAGTGGTCTCGTTCGTATTATTTCGATCGAGCCAGCGATGCAACGCCGTTTTGTCCTCATCCCTTTTTTCATCCTTCAGTTCAATAATCTCTTCATTATCCTCCTCCTCGTGGTTATTGATCGGAGCTTTACCGTTTTTTACGCTATTATCGACCGGAACGGATCCGTTCTCCGTACAGGAAACCTCTGTCGTGATTTTAGGATCAATCGTGCTTTCTTTTTTTTCGCTGTTTTGAAGGACGTCAACCGTAGTCTCACCGTCGCAGATCGATCGCAATTTTTCTTCGAGATCGTCGAGGTACGTATCCTTCGTTGACTCCATCTTTTCCTCAACTTCAAGTCCTATCTTGGACTCGTTGATGCACGTTTCGTAATTTTTTTTATTCTCTGTGATTATATTTTCTGCTCTGACGAAATTTGATCGCACGAACGCGAATCGATCTTCCAACTTGTCGACGTGACTCGTGTACCAGTTGCACAAAGAATTCTGCAAATATGTGTTATTGTAGATTGGTTCCTCCAGATATTCAATTATGTAGAGATCTTTCTCCTTTGCTCTCGCGTTGATCGGCAGCCTTCGCTTTCTCTGTGATTTTCTGCGCGATGTTACCTCAAATATAGAGGGTATGGCGTTTTTTTTCAACTTTATAATGCCGTTCTGATTAAGCGTCCACTGATCGGGCTCAAAATGTACGTGACACAGAAATGAATTGTTGGATGGCTCCCAATCTGCTCTGCAAACTCTATCCTTCCAAATTTTTCTGACTGTCGGATCTCGAGGGAAACACTTCATACTAAAACCTTTCTCGCTGCGATTGTTGCAACCGATGGCAGAGCAGCCTGGCATTTTTCACCATCCGCGATGTTTTTTTCAAACGATCGACCAATGCTAAAAAAGGCAAAAAAAGTACTCGGATTATTATTGGAATATTCGTTTATATTGAGAGTAAAATTGAAGCATCGAATTACCTTGAGCTGGCGAACGAATCTTGCTGCTCTTGCAACATTTCACGATATGTGATGAGCTCTCTATTAATTTATTAACTTCACCTCCTTTTCTACCTTCAAACGAGTTCGAGTGGGATGTTGCCCACCTGGTGATAATTCATGAAAATTTTGTTAACAATTGCAGTGGATTATTGAATAGGAGAGAGTGCAGATGGAGAGACAAAAAAAGAGAGGTTCTTTTTGAAAAAAAATACTGTACGGATGAATTGTTGAGCTCGTTCAAGAGCCAGCTCGGCCTCAAAAATCAATTCGATATCCCTTATTTTTCAAAAAAAATGTCCCATATCGTTGAAAATATAAATTTTCTTACAAAAATATAAACGCAAGAGGTAACAGCGCGAACGAATGCGAAAAGTTCTCAGGCAACTGCCATTTTCCAAGCTGTTTGAGAAATGCACGGACACTCTATCTATTGGCGCGAACGTGTATTATTTTTTGACGATTGCTGGTCAGTTTCGAGGGCGTCAGCTACGTCTTAGGTCCGAATTATGCGTATTATTATTGCGCTGGGAAGCTCTTATCACCTTATACTCTAGTTAAAGCGTTTAAGCACGTAATTCGGACCTTAGCCTACGTCTGATCAACGTTCGAATTTCGATACCATTTGCGCACAGTGATTATTCGCTGCTGAGTTCTAAGCTGTGAATTGTCGTTTTCGAGCGATAAAAATTAATAAAAATGTCGGAGGAGACCAAGTACACGGGGCTCAAGAAATATTTCAACAATGAAACGTTTCACGGACGGGCGAACGTGAGTATCGTTGCATTTTAGAAAAAATCAAGCAGCAAGGTTAACCTCTTCTTGTCCTCTCGATCGAACACTCTTGAAACTTCTCTCGTCTTCTTTTTCATAAATTACAGACGGCCAAAGCGACGTACGCCGTTATGGGTTTGATCGGACTTTACTACTACATCAAATCGAAAACCAAGAAGTCTACGTAGAAAATGAGATTTTAGAAAGAAAAATCGTCTGTCTGGAATAGTGGTGTGCAGAGCAGACAGCTTACATAACATCATGTTATACAGCAGAAAAAATTCAAATGTTACTTTTACGACGTGTGGAATACATATTTAAACGATTAGCCAAATTTTCTTCTGTGTACAGTTTTTCTGTTTCTCCTGGAGTTACGGTTTTACCCGTTCTGCATCCTCTTGTCAGTTCGTTACTCCGATGCGCCTTGTACCGCTAGAGAAACCTATCAGGTCCGCAAATTCATTTCCGATGAAGGAAAATAAAGCAACCAATATTTCTAAAGAAAACGTATATTTTTTGTACGCTCACAATTTTTTTTTGTGTACAACATTGTTCAATGATTCGATCAATTTTTGTTCCACTGTTTGAAAGCTCCAGATGACATTACGCTCTTTGTTGTCTCGCGTTATTTGGATCTAATAAAAAAATGCACAAAGAAAGATTAATTGAAATTTTTTTGTTTCAAACTTTTTGTGGATTATTTCCCAAAGCTTACAAGAGATACATCATTTTGTTTTCGGAGCCTCCGGAGAATCTTCGTGTACTATCACACAAATGCGTTTAGGATAGAGCAAATATATTTTCTTATTTCATAATTTCTCAACATCAAATCACATGTTTAAGAATCTTTGAATAGGTATATTCCGATAGAAATTTTCATGACTGGAATATTTTAGAACTTCATAATACAGCCATGAGAGCGCTTTTGTTTCCCGCTTTTTTTATAATTATATGTACATTTTTGTTTACATTATACATATAGTGTCTTATACATTAAAAAATGTTTATAACGAATTTTATTTTTTAGTTTTATTTAGGAAATTGTTTGCGATGTGAGAATTTTCAACTTATTGTGCGAGCTTTTATTTTTTTAACAATTTTTGTTGTTATACAGTCAATTGTCGCACTGAGAATGATTATTTTTTTATCGAAAATGAAAAAAGTATTGGAAGTAACGGAAAAAGTGTTTCATCCGTACGAATAAATTACGAGACCGTTATCTGAAAAGTATTATTAAAAATTACGTTAATAACCATTTTAGAGCTTTATCACGGAAAACAGATAGTTGCGCGCGCAGTGCTCCAAAAGCAGCTTTATATTTCGTGCAAGATCTTAGGCGAAAATTAAACGCAAGCGAATTCTCACCGCTGAATGTAAAGTCTGAAAAATAATCGCAATTATATAAAAAGAAGTGTTGTGGCGCAAATTGTTTAATTGGATTTGAAATTTCGCGGGAGAGACGTTCCGCCGCGATTTCGTTCCGGAAGTTGCCGCGGAGCGCGCTCGCAACGAGTCGCTCCGCCGATTTCCACCCTCGTTCCCAGTGTACAAATAAATATTATTCTTATCGTCTACGAGTTTTTTTTTATTATTATTTACGTTAAAAGTGATTTATTTACAGCGCGAAGAAGATGATTCTCTCTTTTATCTGACTAATCTCGCCAAAGTACGTAAACTTTTTCTATCGAGTATGGTAACAAATTTTATTCGACGCATGTATGTACATATTTTGCTTGAACGTTGAAGGACAAATCGTCTCGATGGTACAGCCGATTGAAAATTAATAAATAAATGAGGAATACGAGGCTGTTCCCTGGGACCGTTTTGACGATTTATCACTCAACTATACCCTTAACCACGCATGATCGCGACTCTTCACATAAAGCCCATCAATTAAGGCAGTTGTATCGTAAATCTTTAATTATTTTGAATTTCTTCCTATTTTTGTGATGTACACGGAAAGTTTCGACCTAGAAATGAAAAAAAAATGTTTTCTAATTTCATTTTGTACTCTCTTATTATATCGAAAAACTCTTCTAAAAAGAATGCAAAACTATTATTCATTTCAAGAATTAACTTTATACAAATAAAATCATGAAAAAATTCCACATTTATGTTAAAAATTATAAGAATCCAAGAATTATTCGAAGAATTATTTCTTATAATTTTGTAAACTATTTTTATATAATCATGGTCACAATAATGGTAATAATAATTACGATTTATATTATATTTCGTTCAATACTTGAATAATATGTAATAATTAAATTGCAAATAAATAATTTTAATGTCCATTGATAAAAAATTTTGTAAATAATTTTTTTACGCTTCTAGACCGGAACTTTATCTCAAATTGCAATTCGTGAAATCTTACCGTGTTGTCAGATTCTGATAAAAAACAGAGAGTATAGTTAAGAAATAGTATTATGATCTGTATAAAAAAAAGCAAATGATCGATTGTTGAGTTTGAAATAATGATAGAGATGACATATAAGTACAAATTTATGCGAAAATTAAGGCGAACAACTGTATATATGCTCGATTCATGAATTTTTATGGTTTATAAGGTAAACGTCCCAATAGATGGACATGTCCCCATAGTTGAACAATTTTTGCTATATTATTTTTAACATTTGAATTATATTTTTCTCAATAAAATCTGTATGGATTATTTTTCATATACAAAGGGGTTTATTTTTCTTAACTTTAATTTATTGGAACAAATTCGGTCAACTCTATAGAGATAGGGTCAATTTCCTGTCCAACTATTGGGACATCTTACATATTCAAACGTTCAAGTATTTATTTACTAGAAATATTGTCTAAAATTAACACATAAAATAAGTTTTGAATTGCTAAAATATCAGACAATAGTTTAGATATAAATTAGAAGCAGATTTTTTCGTTTGAATATTTTTAAAATAAAGATAAAGTGGTAAAATCCTTAGCTGTTCAACTATTGGGACGTTTACCTTAAAGTCGAATGAAAAGTGTTTGAATAAATTTTTCGGAGTCGGTGGATGATGGGCGAAAAGTTGCAGAGGTAAATCGGGCGTTGAAAACGGAAAATGCTGATATGTAACACGAATAAAATGTGTTCGTGATACTTGTCGAAGGGATTGTTCGCGATACAACGACCTTAATCGCTCGGGAGATTACAACTTGGGGGGGCGGGCTCGAGGCCGGTTTATTCGGTATTCTATATATACGTTTTTTGCGAGCTCGATGGCTCGTAGTTTGCATATATATAGAGTTAGCATGTATATAGAGAGCGATCAGTGCAGGCTCGTCTCGGTGATGTCCTTCTTGGACCAGCCGTTGTGGGTGCTCGAGCTCCGGGATATCTGGCTGGGACTCCTTACCGGGTAGTAAACGCACGGTCCGGGGCTCGCGGACCTTGGAATATTTTTTAAGGGCTGCCTGGTCGAACCGTTCGTACTCGGCAGAAGGACGTTGTTGTTCCTGGCGATTATCGTGTTCGATCGGTTCAAATGGCAACGTCGCAGCGAGTTTCTCAGCTCGATGTTCGTCATGTTGGTCACGACCGACTCGTCGTTCGTCTGAAACTCCGGGCTGTCCCTGCCGGGCCCGAAAAATCTCGAACTGCAGAACAATCGCAGGAATATTCTCTTGAACTTCCGCCCGAATATAACGTAGACTATAAAGTTAACGCTGCTGTTTATCGTCACGAGTAGGTTGCCCGACTGGACGAGCCAGACCGGCGGCATCACTTGAAACTTTTCGTAAACGTTCGAGGCCAACGGCAACACGTTGCAAACGATAAATACTATCACGACGCACAGCAGCATCGTCGCCAGACCGATCTCTCGTCTCTGGTGACGCGACAAGTGTTGAAGGTCCCTGTTCGCCTTTCTCACCTGCCAACAAAGCCAATTAAATAACGCTCAAACCACATGTTTCACATTTAAGAATGATGTCTATCAAAAATGACAATAATTAATAAGCTTGTTCGATAGCTGTGTGTCGTGTATCAAAAAAGAGGTCACTCCCCTCTCAACGGAGAAGACAGACAAAGAGAGCCAAAAGTATCCTAAAGATCAAAGGATAGTAAATCTTACTATATAATAGTGACAATAATACGTATTATTATAGCACTAAATATATTTCATTTTACCACAAAAATTTATCCTATAATTACATATTCTTTAACATGACACTAAAAAAGATCTCATTTTTGTCTTCACACATCAGGAATAGAAATTTACTCATTTTTAAAAATAATATCATAAATCATAAAATAAACATGATTATCCTATTTTTATTAAATTTTTCTCCGTTTTCGCGTATATGAACACACAAACAATTACACATATCTATTCGTTCCAAAATCGGACGAAAGATTACAAACGTTTTTAAAAAAATAATTTGTTTTTCATGTACTCCGACATTGTGCACTTTTTAAATTAATTTTTCTTCAATTTTTTTTAATGAATTGAAGTATCTAGGGAGGGGTGAATGTATAACTTAAAATATCTTAAAAATTACACGGTAGAATTACTCGACTCTTTTTTAAACCTTTGTTTTATTTTTCTGTAAAACAGAATTTTTTTTCAATATTTTCTTAAAGTTAATGAATGCTTGTAGTGTTGAAAATTACCATTTTTTAAGTGGTCTTGTTTTTACAAGTGTTATTACAGATAAATCTGACAACTGGCATGGGTTATAAAATGAATTAAATTGCACAATAAATAAAAAGATGAATTATATTTCTGTACTATATGTATCACATAAATCTTTTGAGTTTTGAAATTTTTAGAAAAGATATAAGTAATAAATCTAAATAATTCATCAATTCACGTTTTATTTAGAAGCATGCCAAGCAATATATTTCGTTCGAGTATACAGTATACGTGTCAATGATACGACCTCAGCCTTTTTTATTCACACATTCGCCGTCATACTTACGACCGCAAGATTCACCCTCGGTACGATAAACGCGCATACAGATCGAGACACGTATATGTATATCTCCGTCAAATTTTTTATTCAAAGGAGCGAGAATCGTTGTGGAAATCTCACTCCCTCCCCGGACTGACCGAATTTCGTTTCTGCATGGGCATAGCTTATACTCGTTTGACGGTATATTAACCGGAAGGAGTCCCGAGGCGACTGCGGGGCCCCCTCGGAGGCGAGAGAAGGATAGAAAGAGTCCAAAATAGAGGAAGCGCCTCGCGTGGGCGGACTCTGGCAAGAATATGGGTATATACGGGGTCAAAGTGCTCCCAAGTGGGCTCTGTGGATGAAAGAACGTTTTTGTGAGCTTTTACCGAGAGCCGGCACGTCCGAAAGAGAGAGGTTTCTCTTCCTTTTTTTTTCTCCAGCTCGGACGAGTGACGAGCCTTTTCCGGGTTACGACTCGAGTCGCGGAGAATAAGGGGATTCATCTGCCCACCCGCTTCCTTATTCCCCATCGCTTGATCGCTCAATTAAATAGGAATATATTAACGCATACACGCTTGTGGTCGAACAAAAGAAGCGAGCGTGGCCGTGTAACCAAAAAAACGTCTCAAGACGCGATTGTTTTTCTCTTCTCCCCTTTATACATTCATTCTCACCGAACGAGACGAGTCGCGTGGGGAATACCAATTTTTTACCGCCTCCCAGCGGTGGATTGCCGGGCATTGAGGAGTATTTTATCATCCGCGAGTATACACTTTATCACGATGTTATCTCAGCAGTTTCTCACTGTTTGCCATCTAAATGAAAACGTCCCTCTCTCTTTCTCTCTTTCTTTCATATTCAGACGTCCTTCATCGTCACTTTTCTTTCACGTTTCCTTATTCATACGATCCACTAATCCTTATATAAAAATTGTATACAAAATCATGGCTTGACATTTCTTGAGACAGAAGTTGTTCAAGAATTGCACAGATCTTTTTTAGTGTCATGTTAAAGTGTATGTATAATTATAGGATAAAATTTTATGGAAAATTCAAATATATTTCTGGGATAGGAATAAAATATATTTAGTTTTATAATAATATGTATTGTTGTCACTTTTATATAGTTAGATATACTATATACTTTGATCCTTTAGTGTACTTTTGGCTCTCTTTGTCTCTCAAAGTAATACAAATCGATACTTGACACAGAATCTTATGAACTTCACAAGTAACTTTGTAGAAAACTATGGGTAAATTTGAACGACAGTGACTATCTCTTTTACGAGATATTTATATTGTAAATAGACACTTTTGACATATGTTTCACATAGGAAAAGTCTTAAAAAAATGTTATATTTTGTGATTGTTGATGACGGATTATTTTAGGAGGCTTTGTCGAGTTATTTATTGTTAAAAATCGTAATACTTCATATGATACTCTCATGAAGAAGTATTAAAAATTTGATTTTACCAATAAATATCTTGATTTCTGATCAATAATATGCGCGTGCGTAAGACGTCAAAGATATTTTTTCGCAAATTTTTAATCAAATCTTACGTACCCAAATATTTTTATTTTTAATATTACTTCGATTATCTCGTTGACAAGAAACACAATTTGTGGTCAGCGGTGTATTCAAAATCAACGCTGTTTTTGACTGATTAATTTGTCATGACGCGACTCTATTATTATATCGCAGATTGCAAAAAATATTAATTTCTCTACATTGTAATTATAGTCAGACAATTCGCGATGTGTACTTTAATATATTATCTATCGATTATAATTTGTGGGCTTGTCCGAGCCTTCGTCAAGGCAGGAATGATATATCGGTCAATCAGTCTCTCTCTCGATCATGGTTCGATCGTTTTCAGCCACCGACATACGTTTCTGTCGTTGCAACATAGCGGAGGGAAAATAGAGAGAAATTGCGCGCGAGAGCAAGAATAATGCGCCCGGCGAGCGGTTGACGTTTCTCCACCTGGCGAAGCTTCGCTTCTCAAATTGGAACGTTACCTTTTTCCCACGAGGACATTCGTCTTCACCGGAATTACAGCAGTTTTGCTCTTAGCGCAGACAGTGCTCACTTTCTGAGAATATTGCGGCTCTCACTGTGCACGATTTTCACTCGAATACATTTTTTTTTCTCCGCGCCGGGAGGAAATTTATTTATTTTTTCTTCTCTCCGTAAAATTCATCTCATAAAACGGATCGCGTGTATAGTAAAATAAAAAAAAATGGGACGGAAAAGAGAGCAGATTCGTATGATAAAAGAATACAAAAGGAGAAGAAGAAAAAAGAGACGAGTTGGTTATTTGTGCCTTATTCCGGTAGGAAAAGCAGTCTGCGATCTCGATCTCAAAGCCGGTGCTCGCATGCAGAGCCTGTACATCGCTTTTTGGCCCTACTTTCTCCTCCCGGCCACTTTTTCTTCCCTCGATTGGTACGTTAGATATTCAGGTCGCTTCCATACTCGAGAAACGAGAGCTCCGAACGAGAAGATCCACGGAGCAAGCCGGTGAGAATCCCTCAAGAGCGACTTCTACTCTTCTTTTTTTTTCTCCCTTTACTCACATTTTCCCCGTTTCTCTCGGTCCGCTCGTTTATGCCCGAGTGCCCGGTCCAAGTGCCGACGAGGCCTCGCTCTTTCTTTTGCTCCGATTCCGACTTTTTTTTTCTTCTTCTTCAAAATAAGCAATAAACAATGAACGAAATTTTTAAAAAAGAATCCTGACTGCCGATTGATTTCGAGGTTTGGATAAATTCGGCTCCCGTAGTTATATACAATTTGATAGGAGAATGTGCGGCTTTTGTCGTATACCGCGGGATGGAATTTTATTTCATTTCTCGCGCGTGAATTCCTCGCCCGAGGGGACGCCGAAAATTATATGAACGAAAATTGTTTCGCGATGAGAGAGAACGAGACCTGCCGCCGGGATCCGTTCGTAAAAATCGGAAAAAGGTCAGACATATCGGGAATAAGAGAAAAGGGATACGCCGGGTTAAAGGAATTTGGAGGAAAATAGGTGCAAAACTCACCCGTCGATATATGGCTACGTTGAAAATGACTAAAGCAAGAAATGGGAATGCGTAGTAGACGAAGAAATACATCCAGTTAACGTATACTGTTATGTAAATGTCGCTCGAGCGAAGGTTCGCTGGTATTACGCAGTAAACAGTCACGTTGTACTTCCAGTGAATTTCGGTCTCGAGATCGACTTCCCAAAACCTGAAATTGCAACAAAGACATTCATTCATTCATTATTTACGTACACATTACTTCGTAGCTCGTAAAATTGTTTAATTTCGCAATTTCCATTCAAATTACACGGATGATTTTAATTAAATTTTCCATTGGCATTGTGGAGGAAATGGTTCAAAAGTAGAAACCACGAAACAGACAAAGTTTTTTTAAATAAAGGACTGTCTTCAGGGAAAGGATTTTGGAAGTGCGATTTTGGTTTATGAGCTTACTTGGGCAAATTGTAGAGAACGGAGACGATGAGGATGCACAAAACGGCGAGACGTGCTCGTCCATAAGTACAAAAGGATCTCGCTCTGAGGGGATGACAGACGGCGACGTATCGTTCCATCGTGACTGTCAGTGTAAGATAGACCGTGACCATTTGGGCCATGCACGATAATGGATAAAGATACTTCACGATCCTCGGGAAAACGACAAATTTGTAGTGAAAAAGGAGACCCGTATAAGCGTAGATCGCTGGCAAACCGTGCAGTAATACCTGATGAACACCAAAATCAAATTTTAATAGCTTTGTAAATTCGAAACTCTTTGAAATAGCGAATCAATGAATTTATCTTTTTGGATTCCCGATGGTTGCTTTCGATTTTATATTTTTCAAGATTCTTCCATATATCGCTTTATCACCAGTTATATGAAATTAAAATAGACTACCGCCAACAATTAAAACTTTTTATTTATTCGAGGCTCCAATATGAAATACTATTCTGCGACAAGAGATGGTTGATGTTGAGATTGTTCTCGGCTCAAAATTTATTGATTAATGTCAAGTCTGGTGTGTCAAATAGGATTAGTTCGATCGTTTATTTTATCTTTATTATAAGGTCATTTCAATCTTTCAAAATCACCAATATCGTCTTGATGTTTTCCTTAAAAATATATAGTAGCGACTTATATAGTGACTAAGTGTCTTATCGAATTGGATGTAATGTCATATCGATAATCGTTACAATTTTGATCACGAATCCATTTAGATAAAACATCCTGAGGAAGAAAGTTTCAGTTTAAAAAGGCTCTACTTCTGAAAATGTAATCTGCAACGCTGTTCAAAAACCTCTTGTCGAAGAACGAAGCAACCATCCGGAAGCAGATACAGTGCTGATACACTGCATCCATTTTTACAATACATCGAAAAAGAAAACAGGGAAACGTGAGAAAGTATATGGTTGATGAAACAAAATAAGAAAAGACTGACGGCTGTGATGATGAGAACGGTGTCGCATCTGGCGAGTCCTATCAATAAATAGTTGATGGAGGACTTCATCTGCGGCCTGGATAGGATTATCATCGATATTATGTTGCCGAATAGACCAAAGAGTCCAACGACGTTTAGGAGGACGCCATTCGTGATGAACTCGAAGAGAGCACCCTCCGTCAGTTCGGCCTTGCACTCGAGGGTCAAATTCGTGTTTGTCCTGTTGTTCCCGAAGAGGAGAGTACCGTTCGTGTTGTTCAGTAGCTCACTCGAGTTCTCACCCAACGAGCTAACTTCCATCGTTCCCGAATTTTATTCCTTGCAGTCTCTTCCCGGCACTCTTTTTCCAGACGATTTATTTCCCTTGTCCCGTTGGTCGCGCAACGTTTTCCTCCTCCTCCTCGTCGTCGGCTTCGTCCCCGGCGCCTTTTCCCCCTTTTGCCCTGGACCTCGGTCTAGTCACGTCACCATGGTTATTTCCGATCGTCACGGGCGACAGCCCCGGGTCCACTCTTCGTCCTCCTCTCCTCCTCGGATTCGCCAGCCTCGAAGCCGATTTCTCCTCGCGATTGCACCCTTGCACCCACTTGCCGCTTCCGACCTTTTTTTCGACCAGCTTCCTGTAATCACATTTTTTGACATTCATCAAAATATCATCGAAAACAACACAAGTCATCTACAGAGCTAACATTAAAAAATTGGATTTTCACTAAATTTCAATGTCACGATCAATTCTTTTTCCCGAGTAGAAATTTCAATTCGGTATTCGTAATACTGATCTTAACCTGATTAGGTTGTGGTACGGTTTACTTTTAATAGTGCAACGGATATGAGCCTGATCAGACTAAAATATTATAGGTATATATTACCTTAATAAAGGGCTTATTGAATATAAGCCTGCTGATCAGGCTCTGAAAAAGTGTCCTGAACATCGCACCGTAAAAAGGAATGTGAAAATAAACCTGATCAGGTTCTGAAATAGAATATCCAAGGTGTGTGGCCGTAGATTATATGTATATGTTGCATTTAGATGTTTATAAGTTAAGCACGTATATTTTTCATCAAGTATATTAAAAAAAAATCATAAAGTATTTGAATAATTATATGAAATGTTTGAACAAGTTCTTAGTGTTGACCGATATTTGGTTTCGATTTGGATCCCTCATTGTGGGACACCCTGTAGTTTATTCAATTTTTAGCGAAATTTTTGGAATTTTCTTAATTTCTTTGTTCAATCGTTCATCAATTTGTTCATTACGAGAGTGGAAAGCGGAGGAGAATGTAATAGGATGTGAGTGGGTATGTTTAATGGAAGAGGTGTATGAGTCAGAGCGAGGTCAGAAGGGACATCGTGGCTCGAGTTTCGTAATTTGTCAATAAAGCTGGCGCAGTTAGTAGAAGCTTTCGATCGGATATGATAAAAGGATTGGAGAATGCTCATTTGAATAGAAACGATGCGAGTATCGATCGACGTATCGAGATTGATGAACAGCGTGGATGTGTGTCTCAAAGGGGACATCCGAATCACGTTTTACGCACGTTTCGAGCCTCGATGATCAAACGAGATGCCCCGCTGAACGCAATGTGTCCTGTCACGCTCTATATTCTCGCCAACACGCTACACGTTCTTGACACACTTTTTTAGATGAAAGCTTTTCGAATTTAATAAATAACATTGTTTATCCTATTTTCCGTTTAATTACATACTCTTCAATGTATCATTTTGGTTAATTATCGTTTAACCTGCCTATTATTCTATTCTATTTTAATATTCTATTTAACACTGTTGTTATTTCCTGTTGTTGTTAAAATTCATTACAAAATAATATATTGCAGACAGAATATTGCACTGTGACACCCCTTTTTATGTATTATTTATTTATTTATTTCCCTGCAATTGATTGCACATTTTTTATTTGTTACTTTATATATGGTATCTTTAATATATTTTTATTATTGATCGTTTTATAACTTATACTTGTTTTATTCATTATTTAACATTGTATATAATATTCTGCTGTGCACATTGGACTATTAAAAATAGATAGTTTTATTATATGTGCTTGTATTGTCTATTTTGTCATTGGATAAAATTTAAATAGACAGATATTAAATAGATAGTTTTATTTTATTGTTATTTTATTCGATTAGATTGTCTATTTACTCACTAGATAAAAATTGCTGAAGCTTGTTTTCACACCTTCGAAACTGTTATATTTATATACGAAGCGTTGGAATTTTGGAGAGGGCGCACATTACCGCAAGGCATGCGGATCGATCACTTGTGTCCTTTTGATAATGCGAGAATGTCGAAATAACGACTCATCCTAAACCCTGTGACAGCGCTCGTCTCCAGTTTTTTGTGGGTTTTCGTAATATTGCGAGAGAGAAAGATCGATCGAGACAAAAAAAACCACCTTCCGTTTTCACTCTAATTTACCTAATATATATAAATGGCGGAAGAACACTTTGTTTTTCAGGCTGCTCACATATATTTTTATGATTCAATTTCACGAACGAATTATACCTTCTCGTGGATTGAAATGTTATATTTCTCGAAACGTTTTACTATATACAGATCTATATTAAATTGTATATATACAAAAATGAATCGCTATGCGTTAGTCTTGCTAAAACTCAAAAAAGGCTTGACAGATTTAAATAATTTTTTTGTTTTGTTTTGTTTGCTATAGTTGAGGAGTGGTTTAGAAGATAAAAAAGTTGGAAAAACTCTAAAATTACACTGAGAGAAAAGAATGATAAATTTTACTACACAAAAGTGACAACTATACTAATTATTATGAAACTAATTATATTCTGTTTAGATTTTATCCTAAATATACTTTCTTTTACGATAAACATAAAATAAAAATAATCAGCATCAGTTATAAAATAATCAGCATATAGTTGTCACTTTATGATAAAATTCACTATCGTGATTTCTTTCAGTGTAATAAGCTGAAAAATCAAAAATTGTTGATTTTGTATATGGATCAATTGTGTAGGTGATTCAAAATTCACCGGGTCTGCTAGTCGGAGCTAAATAACGGTCTTATTTCAACTTTTTTTTTCTCACTCGGTCGTCGATGTGAATATTCTCCGGCGAAAGTAGTGTTTGTCGTTACGTCGCGCTTCGAGCTCAAAATACGAAACATCTGCTCTGTCGAAGAGTTTAAGCGCACGTGCGCGAGAGATTCCTGTACTCCGGGGTCCCCTCCGCTATTTTTCCTTTAATTAAAGTAATCCGGGTCGAACGTTCGCTGAAACTTTGCCGCGTATAAAAACTTTTTTTGATCTCGCAACGATGCAGCTCAAAAATGGAGCAATTCGAATATGTCGCGGTACACAGCGGAGAGCCTTTGCGGAATTTTTCCAACGAGGAAAATGTTCAAGAAGCTTGAAATGAAGAAAAAGAAAAGATGTGTATAAGAAAAAAAAAATGAGGGAGCGAGAAATAGGCGAAGTGGATACTTGAGAAGGTGCGTACGGGGTATCGCAAGATAAAATGCGAGAACGGAGAATAAAAGGGCGAGGAAGAGAGTGGCGAGGTTTGCGGTAACGTGAACGAATAAGGAGCAATATAAGAGTTGGCCCAGAGGCACCGGCTGGCCATTCCTTCGGCTCCCCGCGGTCTCTTGTCCGATTTTCTTTCGCTCTATATAACTTTCTCCCCCTTTCTCTCTCGCTGACTTGCAAGTCTGTGACGTCAGCCCGGTTCGCCACTGACGTTCCATTAAGACAAAGAACAATTTCTTTCGATAATAAAATCATTTATTTTCCAGACGCGGGAAATCATTTTTTTCTCGATTTATTACACGGGCGCGAATCGCTTCGATCTCATTGCGGCGCGAATGAGAAAATGACGGGCCGGCGGGCTCTTAATTACACGAGAAAGGTCAGAATGCTGAGACGAGGTTGGTGATTAATAGATGGAAGTAAGGACCTCGTTCAGCTTAAATTCCGTTGGAACGCTTTTGGCCTCGAGGCTTTCGCCCCAACTAACCTGCTTGCAAGCTCTGTAACTGGCCTCTCGAGACTACGCGCGCGCGCTCCAACTCTAAGCAAAAGTGCATGCTCTCGACCATAAATCAAGAATTTTCCTCTTCGTTCACCTATCGAGATACCGAGAGAACTTTGTACGAAAAATTACTATTTTCGTCGTAATGCGATAATACAGATCGACATTTCCGAGGTTATTTTTTCATACAAAACATCGTGTAGCGATTCTCTTTGTTTACATTTCTGGCAGTTCACTCTATTAAGTGGCAATAAACGAACGAGAATTAACGCGAAAAATTTAGTATCAGGTATCTGAGCTGAAGCTTGGCATACCAAAACATCATTTTATGACCCATTATCCGAATATAATTAAGCGAATCGATCCTCGAGGGCATCTTTGGTTAATCAGATTTGAGGGGAAGCATAATTATTTCAAGGAACTGATACTTAAATATAAAAATTTTAGAAACACTTTGCTACTCAACATCAATGTACAAGTATTATGAAAAAAATTAGTATACAAACAATTTGTTTAAAAGAACAAGTTTATAGATAGTAAATTACCTTATACATCATTGGATAAAATCTCTCCATTGAGATAGAGAAAAAAAAGTAACGAACTTGTTAAGATGGAATTTCTTACGAACAAAGTTGCATGAAATGTGCATGAACCTTACAAACAAATCGAAATTTACATTATTTCAAAATATTCTTTATATTGAGTTGCTTAATCTGTGTGTCTCTTTTTTATTCACACCGAAGTTAACAAGAATAGTGTTACTTCATTAATTTTACGCACTAAATAGTGTTTATATTTCGTGGTGTTAATTATTTACACTGATTTAACCCAGCATATCAAACCATATTTATTTTTACATTTTACATTTACCATTTTACACCAATAATCAGTGGAAACTATATAGATCAAGGATAGTGTTAAATTTACACCATTTTAACACCCGATTTTTTACAGTAATACGAGTATGGTACTTGCACAGAAATGCTAGAATATTTACTTACTGTATTATAAAAATTTTAATGTATATATACTATATTTTACTAACATATTTAATATTTAAATTAGAATATTTTATTACTATAAAATATTCAAGATCTACTTATTTATACTAATAAGCGAATCTTAAATATGCATTCAAATATTGTGTTGTTAAATTTTTATTTCAATATTTCATAGTGTAAATTCAAATGATGAAGCAAATAATTAGTATAAGAGTTTTTGGGTTCTTTTCATCAATTTGGCGAAGAAATTGATGCCCCTAATAGTAATTTTTTCTTTGTTTCTGAAGAAATCAATATATCTACTGTATGGATCCATAAAGGAATTAATATTTGCCATGGTAAATATTGTTGTAAAAATTTTTACGAAAATTACTACCGCGTACGTATAAAGCGACCATCAAATTTATGATACAACAAAAAGCATGAAAAGGCTTGTATGTTGAGCCTGTCGTTTCAGCACTCTACCTTTAATTATCGCAAGAGCTATGTTGTGATTGTACGTTTGAAATAAATTGCAGGGTGAAAAGATCGCCGGCGTGGAATTGATTCGAAGCGAACGAGTGATCGGAGCAAGCGTACAGTCGGACCCCGGATGAATTTACATAGAGAGTCAACGTTATTGAATGGAGGACAAAGCAGTTGCGTATTTTTACCGGTGAGTAAACGTACCGGCACTTTATAAATAATTCGACCATTTGGATTTGTCAACTCAAGTGGAACGTCCGTTAGACTCGCCAAATATACGGAGCGTTGTTGCAAGACGCTTTCCACGAACTTCTTCCCGATCGTCATCATCATCAGCGATTATTTTTCCGCTCCTCACAACAATCGCTCAAAATTCTGCGATGTATATTGTCGCGTAATCGTATGAATATTCGTCACTCGTGTTTTTTTTTGTCGAGAAAAGAAGCAGGAAGCGAATGAAAAAATGGTGATCGATGTGCGCGTTGACAGGTGTGACGTTCGACGCTGAGAATTTTTGACATCCGATTAAATGGGTATAGGGCGAGTTTTCTCGACGGTGGACAGACTCGCGTGACGATCGCAAGTTATCGAGCCGTGTCGAGGAACGCCCGCGAAGAGCGTCATGCTTTTTTTCATATTTGTTGCTCAATCTTTCGAAAAAATCGGACGAGGAAGCGAAAGAGCCTCGCGAGCTAAATTCAGTCGCGTGCGTTTATTCCGTTATTGGATTCCTGGATGCTTTATTTATATTTCTTTTTTTTTGCTTGTTTCTTATACTCGCTTGGAGGGATTCTCGGGAAAAGTTGCCTCGTAAGGCCTGATTTTATTTTGCAATGTGTGTCGGAAATGAGGGGTTTTCACGAAATCGGGCCTCGCTGAGGGAAGTCGTCGCTCTTCTCATCCCGAGATACGAGACGGGGCGTTCTGCGCTTATTTCTGTGCCAAAAAGTCGAGAAACGAGGCAAAGATTATTTCGGTACTTCGGCTGTCGCGGTAATCGCTCGAGCGAGAGTCTTCTACTCGCCTCTCGATCGACAACAAGAGCTCGTCGTCGCGCCTCGTTCTCCCTTCCTTCTCATAAACGAAATTCGTAAAGAGCGAATTTATCGAGCATCCTACATCTTTTATTGCCGCGCCGAACACGTTATGTCTCTCGTCGCACTCTTTTTTTTTTAAATCTTTTTTCCTTCTTCAAAATATCTCGATACACGATTTAAGGGGGGATGAGGCACCTTTTGGAACGCGATTTGGTTGATTTTTTAAAGGTACGTCAAAATCGTTTAAGACAGAATTTCTTGAAAATTTGTACAAATCTGCTTTGATGTCATATATTGAAATTTATGTCAAATTTTATGAAATTTTATCATCTAGCAATAAAGACATTAATTGATGAAAAAATCGCAGTATTTTGAAATTTCTCACAAGAGCCCATGTTAAAAGTGTCAATAAAAAAAAATATCCCGATTACCATATCGTAAAGCTTTTTTACATTTTTTTATGCATATTAATATGATGATTAAGAAGATCAGTGTAAATTTTAAAGATATTCTGTTTCAGAAAATTTCAAGTGATGATTTTACGTTTAGTTAACTCGATATACAGGTAAACTTTTAAAAAGTCTGCCACGTGACTCATATGCCTTAAATAGAGGGAATTTTTTCCCTCAAAATTAATGAAATATTCTAATAAGAAATGTAAGAAATTATTATACAATGAAAAAAATAATCCTCCGGAAAATTGGGTTAATTTTACGAGTGGAAATTACCAATTTTCATG
This sequence comes from Cremastinae sp. A BG-2022a, assembly GCA_030522545.1. Taxonomy (NCBI): domain Eukaryota; kingdom Metazoa; phylum Arthropoda; class Insecta; order Hymenoptera; family Ichneumonidae; species Cremastinae sp. A BG-2022a. Next base: position 47,781 of record JAPYYW010001020.1, read on the forward strand.
TAATTTATCGTATATTTTATTTTAGACAAATACTTTTTTCGGTCGATATTAATAAACAATTATATTTACGTAGAATAGTGTTATGCAGTTGTGCACTAAATTTGATTAAAATCGGTTGAATAGTTTTTATGTAAGACTGTAAATCAATTTGAAAAATTTATAGTTTTATGAGCAAAACGAATTTAAAGTTTAGTCACCCAGAGCTCAAGTGTTGATACATTGTCTCACGTTCACGGCTGTAACTTTCGAATGGCTTTGAATTTCGGTTTAAAATTTTGGCACGATATATTCCTGAGATTATGCAGAAATGTTTATAATGAAAAAAAAAGAAAGTAGAACATGTTAAAAAAGTTGGTGAACTTCAACAACGCTTGTATTTGTAGAAAACCTTTAATTGGCCGAACAAAACTTATTTTATATAATTTTTCAATTGCAAAAAAATTATTCTACTTTTCAAGTTCTATGTAGATTACAAGGATTGATATAACTGATAATGGATTTTTCACGATGTTCAATGAATAAATGACCATTTATCATAATAATCAATAAATCGCAACAATTAGAAAATAATAATTATAAATATTTTTGCAAGAACGTGGTTTCTAATCTATGAAAAATTTTGCCAGAATTTTTTGACAATTTTTTGACTTCCTGATACAATAAAGAAAAAAATCACTCCACGAATGCTGTTTCGGAGAATAAAGATTCAAATCCAAAAGCAGGTCGTGATAAACGAACGTCATCGTCAAGCAAACGGTGAAAATAAGTAAAAATAGATTCTGACGGCGGAAGAATTTGTCCTGGCTTTTATAAAGAGGAAATAGGGAGGAAAAAAAGAAATAGAGAGATTAAGGTGTTTCGAGGTTGGTAAGTGGCTGCAACGAACGAGCGTTGAACACGCACGGCTCGTTCCCGTTTCTTTTCTCCAGCATGGCAAAACGTCCGGGAGAGGGTTTCGGAATAAATAGAGGGAAGAGGGTGAGAACGTCGCGCGTCAACGTCCCTGCGCGCGTTCACCGGTTCATTCCGTTAACGAGGACCGCTGTCGGCGATAACAAGTGGCACACTTTTGCCTCGTAAATCATAAGCACTGGCCCGTGGATCGTCTAGATCTCAACGCCGGTGCCTCGTACTCCCCCTTTTCCCCCAAATAGGTCTCTCCCTTTCCGAGATTTCTTCTCAAAAGGCTTCTCTTATATAACAAATTTTTTCAATCAATTATATCATTTTTATTATAACGAGCGACAACGCGGCCACTTTTCTTTGACGTGTTTGAATTGATATTTTTCTGTTCTTCTATAGGCGCATGCTTCATATATCTTCGCATAATGTATTCTATTCCGCGATTAATTAATTAGAGGTGTCATCTCTTTTTTAATATACGAGCAGCAACGTGGCCGCTTTTTCCGTTTCAACATGTTTGAATTGATGTTTTACAATTATTCTAAGCGTATACTTCATACAATTTCGTTTAATGCGCTCTATAAATTGATT
>JAPYYW010001021.1:0-56135 GCA_030522545.1 Cremastinae sp. A BG-2022a
TCTTGAGAAATTCATTTTACAATCTTAATACCATTATTTTCCGTCACTTTCTCGACTTTGCAAAATGTTTGACATATTCAATCATCATCTAGACCTAATTTTTAAGGTTTTTTTTAAATTAGTTTTTTTAATTGAAAGATAATCAATGGCTTAGGACATCATGTGATGAAGGAATAAATGACAACTGTCGATCGTCCAAATTACGTAGAAAAATGGTATTAAAATTGTCTTGAGAAATTCATTTTACAATCTTAATACCATCATTTTACGTCACTTTCTCGACTTTGCAAAATGTTCGATACATTTCATCACCATCTAAACATGATTTGTAAGGTTTTTTTTAAAATTAGTTTTATTAATTGAAAGATAATCAATGGCTTAGGACATCGTGTGATGAAGGAATAAATGACAACTGTCGATCGTCCAAGTTAATTATAGAAAAATGGGATTAAAATTGTCTTGAGAAATTCATTGTACAATCTTAATACCATAATTTTACGTCACTTTCTCGACTTCGCAAAATGTTCGACATATTCAATCATCATCTAAACATAATTTTTAAGGTTTTTTTTTAAATTAGTTTTTTAATCGAAAGATAATCAATAGCTTAGGACATCGTGTGATGAAGGAATAAATGACAACTGTCGATCGTCCAAGTTAATTAGAAAAATGGGATTAAAATTGTCTTGAGAAATTCATTGTATAATCTTAATACCATAATTTTACGTCACTTTATAACTCAATTTTTTCGAAAATTCTACATTTTTATGGAAAATAAAAAATGCTCGTGAAATCTTGATCTCATTACTTATCGAAGTTTTTTTTTAATTCAAAATAAGATGTTCGATTTTGTATTTTGTTAAAACGTAAAAAATGTCAACCATTGTAAATTATTTAATTTAAACGTTCTCACGTGTGCTTGCCAAGAGTCTTATTATTGATTAAGAGTCGTGGCTGTTCCTGCATATAGCTATAAATGAACATGACTCGAATCAATACTGCGATTCTTAATGGAATATGCAATTTACGATATCGCGAACTTCTTGAATTAAAAACGATAAAATCTAATCGTAATGAGCAAACGTAGTTATATACCATTTTCTAATGTTAGCTTCCACTTTTTAACACTTCATACGACTATAAGAATCTCTTTGACTCCAAAGCTGATGTCTCGAAACACAAACGCGAATACTTTTAAAATTTGTGTTCTATAAACGTTTGAGTTGGAAGTTCGTAACAAATTCATACAAATTCATTTATAGGACAAAGTATGTAATCGTCATATCGTGTTGTAATTGCCACCTGTGAATAGTGACGTAAGAAAAAAAACTTTAACTCAATTCAAGATGAAAATATTAAAATATTTCTTATATTGCTGTGACATGTAATTTTTTTTATTGAAGAAAAAATTAACTCAATGATAACAATTTTTTCATATCTTTAAAATGGCGAGAACGAAAAATTCACAAGAGAACTTTTTTTGTAGAGCATTCAATTTGCTATAAAAATATATTAAGACTTTGTTGTCTGATATGTATCGTTAGGTAGTTATAGAAATCTGACAGAGAAAACGTAACTGTTCCCATGTTAATCTTATGGAAAATCGAAAAGTGCGATGCGCCCGCTATTAATATTTTTATAAAGAGCTCAATTTTGTACAGGCTTCTTTTTATGTAAAAATAAAACTTCTAAACCTGTTTCCGCGAAAAAAAGAAAAAAAAGTCTTTTGAATCACCCTAGTATAGATTGAAATAATTCAAAATTCAAAGTTCAAATATGTTTATTCAAATAACAAAATAATATTTGTGATCGACCACATTCGATAAAAAATGAAGAAATTTTACTGATGACAGGAATATAAATACATCAGTATTGGTTCTTACTTCAAAATCATATAAGCTGAATTGTTTAGTGCTGAACTTTTTTAGGGCATATGTAATCGCAGCAGTGAGGAAAAGCCTTGGTAGGATCTCCAGGTAGAGGGCGAGTACCTTTCGAGTCGCAAAGGTATTGACCACAGCTAAAATTGAAGAAAAAATAAATTCAACCCGAGTCTTTTATTGTACACTCATTTTGTTAACGCTATTCAAATTTACCCTGTTGACATATATGAAGAAATAGTTCCATTTTTAAACTTAGTGCAACTAACAATTCTCCCACATCCTTCATTCAGAGTAGATTCGGAAAAATCTGATTCCGTGCAGCCCTCTTTTTATGGAAATAAAATGTACGTTTATTCATATTGATGAAAAACTTTTTTTTAATTAAAAATTAATTATAAAACGATTAAAATCTAAAGAAAAATGATTAATTTCTTATAAAGCTTGGATCAAATTATTAATGAGTTCCTTTCATTCAACTTACTTGCTTCAACTATCATTCTACCGCCAGTTTGACAACAGACCAGAGGTATGATGAGCATACACAAGAATATTACGAACTTCATCATTTTTTTTGAGAGTTGTCTTTCCAATGACTGTTTCACGACAAGTAACTTTCAAAGACTGTTTTAAAGTCATGGATTCGCAGCTTTATATGGCAGATAAAGTTGTAAGAATAAGTTTATCCATCTCTTCTCCATGGCCCAAGTATTGCGTATTAATGTAATTAATTATCGTAATCAACGATTCCGAGAATGAAAAACAGTTTCATTTACATTTGATTCTGTGTAAAAACTATAAATATTATACAATAGTACTTTTGTTATCAGTTTTAATTAAAATACTAATTTGATAATTCTCTACGACTGAGTCTACTTCCCGATCAAAATATAATTTTTCACTCTATAAGATACGACGAGGTTTTTTTTATGTCTCTTGCAACAGAAGCTACATGAATGTGTTTGCTACGGAGTTACTTCAAAATTGTTATCTTTTTCTCACGCCTTATTGCTGAAATGGCAATACTTGAAAAGAAAAAGAAAAAAATTAAGATACGTCAATGTTAATGAGGTTTACATACAAACATGATAAATATATTTTACAAAAATTTAAAAAAAAGCAATATTAAAATTTAGTTAAATTATACAATTTAATATTTTATAACTCTAGATAATAAATAACTCTATAATATAATTAAGTATGTAACATTATTTGTTTTCGAAAACCAATAATAGTCATATTCAGTTTTATAATATCTATACCGTACATTTTTTTTTCTCTCAGTTTACTTCATTACGCTCTATAGTATTTTAGTGTCTTTCGAACTGTATAAAAATCCTTAAATGAGGAATGCAATTACTTGTACTTTTTGTACAAATTTATATTTCTTATTTTCATTAATAAAAAAAAAATTGAATACATTTTATGCGACTGATATAAACGAAATAAAATCATATGGGTAGAACTTTTTAATTTGTGACAAGGATATAATATGATTAAAATAATTCAAAAGCATTCAATCCTTGAATGAGCAATGCAATTACTAGTACTTTTCGTACAAATTTATATTTCTTATTTTCATTAATAAAAAAAAAATTGAACACAATTTATGCGACTGATATAAACGAAATAAAATCATGTGGGCAGAACTTTTTAATTTATGACAAAGATATAATATAAATAAAATAATTCAAAAGCATCTTATGCAGTAACATAATATTTATCATCGACCATTTTTGATACAGGATTAAAAATTCTTTCCGACAACGGTATAGAGATAGAAATACTTTAACATCGATTCTGCGAAATTATAATTCACGAACATTTGAAAGCACAGCAGTCAGGATAAGCCTTGGTAGGATCTCCAGGTAGAGGCTCACTACCATCCGAGCAAATACTTTGACCACAACTGAAATTTAAGAAAAAACAAATTCAACCCGAATCTTTTATTATACAGTCATTGATGTTAACGTTATTCCTATTTACCCTAATGAAGAATATGAACGAATAGTTCCGTTTTCAAACTTAGCGCACTCAACAATTTTCCCACATCCTCGCGTCAGTTGCTCTTCGGAAAAATCTGATTCCGTGCAGCCCTCTTTTTGTAGAAAAAAAATTACGTATATTGGTGTTGATCCAAAATTAGAGAAAAAAAAGATTGCTTATAAATCTAGGCAGAAAAAATTCTTGATTTCTTTTTGTTCGACTTTACCTGCATAAACTTTCATTCTTCCTTTAGCCTCACAACAGACCAGAAGTGCGACGAGCATACACAATGGAAATACGAACTTCATGATTTTTTTGAAAGTGTGTTTGTTCACACGATCGATTCACAACAACTGGCTTTGAAACACTGACTATTTAATTGATGGTTTCGTTACTTTATATAGCAGGACGAGTATCACGAGTACGCTCGTCCATTCCTTCTCCATGGTTCGAGTATTGAGTCACGTGAGTATTTATAGACCTGTTGATTCGAAAAAGTGGCAAACAGCCTCATTCAGATTTCATCTCAGGTAAAAACTATAAATATTGTAATATTTTCGTTGTAGGAAATAATTAAAATGCCATTTTGATAAGTCATAGCTATCATTCACGAGTGTATCAGACGACGAATGATTCGTCTTTCCAATTAACATAATCTTCAACTACAAGGCCAAGACGCCACGAGTTGTTTCTCTGGATTCTTACGACAGATGTTACTGTAGATTAACGTATTCGCTTCCATATTTTTCTCGTGTCTTCTTGGTCCAATGACGTTACTCGAGAGGGAAAAAAAAGAAAAATAGATATGATGAAATAGTGGTAAGGTTCACGTACTCGGTTTATATACATTTTTTATAAAAATTTGAAAAAGTCACAAGAAAAGTTACATTTATTCAATAGGCAACATTTAATAATAATTTTCATTTTCTGCATAGAGAACTTTGAAAGATTTTTCATTACTTTTGCACGTCGATAAAATTCTTTGAGCAACAGTTATTTAACGTGGTATATAAAATACTGATAAAGATTGGATTTTTTTTATCATAAAATTAATTCCAACGTTCAATACTTACGTGCAAAGATTTTAAAGGGATCGTGCTGCTAATCAATATTTAATTGGATGTTTTTTTAGGACATTTTTCTATTATTATTTACTTAATATTCCAAATAATTAATTTTTATATTTTCAAAAATTGATGATAGATGTTGAAAAATTGTATTAATTTATTAAAAATAGACATGTTATTGGAGATTGGTCAATTGATATTGTCGTCGTCAGCTGGCGTTGTTAGTTTTTGTTTATTTAAATATGTATTTTTTTCTTTAAATTGAATATATTCCCATAACTGTTCTCCAATATTATATATTTCTTCATATAAATCGTTAATGATTTTCATTAATAAAATTCATCAATGATTCATCAATAATTTTTTTATTCGAACAAAATGCAATATTGAATATTAATCTTTACAATATTTTTTTTTCTTATTTTCGTCATAAGGTCAATAAATAAAATTCTTCATGCAGTAACATATAATGTATCGGTCATTATTTATTCAGAAATTATTTGAGTGTCCGAGAAAGTAAAATTTATGACTACGTCAAAAAAATCTACATCACTCAGTGATGAATATTTTTTGCAATCATATCGAAGACAGCAGCCAGGCCAAACCTTGGTCACATCTTCAAGTAGAGGTCCACATTTTTCGAGGACGTGTGTGAGTCCACAACTCAAAAGTAACCAAAAAATACGATTCTTTTCATATTTTTAAGCATCGACTAATAATTTCATACCATTTTCATTTTTCGTGCATTCCACATGTTAACAACCCTCTAGTTTATCTTGGAATATATCCAAGAGTTCGCAATTTCCTTTTTATTAAAAAAAGACCTCAATTACTAATCATATATTTCAACAATGTTGGTTTGATTAGCCAAAATTTCTTTTTTCTGAAATTTTTTAAAAATCAGTATACCCTGAAAATAAATTATACACGAAGCTTCATGGGAGACCCAAAGTATGACGAGCAATACACCATGAAGGCACGAACTTCATGATTGGTACGAAAGACTGTTTTACGAATGTTAGCTTCTAAAAAATAACAATTTAATAGAATAATCTTATACTTTAGATAGCAGGAAATATTTTTTATCAGTACACTTCTTTATGCCCTTTCTTCGTTTCCTAAATAGCAGGTCATATGGCTATCTATAGATTGTCGAAACTCGAAAAAATTAAAAACAGCTTTATTTACATGTAATTCCCAGCTAGAACTGTAAATAGAGCAACGTGGAGATTTTTGTTGGAGGAGGTGAAGAGGTCACTTTCGTGATAACTCTGAGCAACTAAAAACATGGGTATGTTTACAATGAAGAATTGATAAAATAGTTTTATTTTATTTAATATTTGAATTATTTACAGATTAGCCCTCTTACGAATTCCAAGTATATGTATTTTCTATAAATTGATAAGACCAATTTCCAGCGAAGGTTTTTATTTTTATGTATCTTGCGATAGAGATTATATCTAATTCTTCAAAAAGTTACTTTTCTTGAAGAAGATTTATTTCACTTTTTGTTGGAATTATTTTCTGGGAATTTCACTCTTTCGATTCGTCAATCTGAATGGTCACATGATCTTGGGTCATGGGGAAGAGATAGACGAGTCTTTTCTCGCAATACAAAGTGAAGAATCCATCAGTATTTCAAAGCTGCTTTTCTCGCACCAGTCGTTCACACGAAACTTTCAGAAAGAATCATGAAGTTCGTTCTTCCATTGTGTGCTCTCACCATACTTCTGGTCTGTCACGAAGCTGTGAGCCAACATCTCAATATTGCTGAAATCGATCTGGGTACGTCAAGTTCAATTTTGTGTTCATCATCATATTCAACTTGAATTTTGTATTGTGAAACACCCAATTTCGAGTGATTTTTCAAACAAATTCCACATTCGTATTTTTCAAGCAAATTAATTGAGATTTGAATACGTTATGCAGATTACACTCAAAAATTTCAAAGAACGAAAAAATATTCTTACTTCGATTTTTAAAAATTTGTTTGAAATTTAAAAAAACTGTAATCTGCATAACATATTCAAATTTATTCACTTAATTTGCTTGAAGAATACGATCATGGGATTTGTCCAAAAATTCACTCAAAATTGGGTGTGTCACATGCAAATAAAATCCATAAGGTATACATCCCAATAGTTGGACAGCTAAGGATTTTTTCACTTAGTCATTATTTAAGGTCGTCTTTCAAGTCAAGTTGAATACTTCTACAAATTTATTTCGAACGCGCTTTTTATTATACAATTAGAGAATGATAAAATAAAAGGTCAGATTTTTAGCAATTAAGAATTATTATGGTTATCCAAAAAGTATATGTAGTAACGTCAAAACTTTTAATAGAATTGTTTTTACTATTAAGGTTGGGAAACCTTTCAATGCTTGGTGTATTGCTATATAGAGCTTCGATTAACATTTTATTTTCATTTATCGTGAATAGTTAGTATAAAAGCCTCGAAATCTCAAGTTTTTCCTTGTTCTACTATTTTCTAAAATGTTTAATAAATACAATGAATTATTTTTATAAAGGGGCACTTTTGTGCAAAACAATTGCTTTTTGAAAATAAAGGCATATAAGTGTTTGTTCGCATTTACTCAATTTTTTGTGTGGATTTTGTCATTGGAAGTTTTTCCATTGTTATATGATCTCAGAAAAATACATTTCTCCTTTAATCGAATTTTTGATAGACATAAAAAAATATTCAAACAAGAAAATGTGCACTTAATTCACATCTAAATTATTGTCTGACATTTTAGTGATTCAAAACTGACCTCATGTTTTAATTTTAAACAATATTTCTAGTAAATAATCACTTGAATATTTGAATATGTAGCATATGTCAATAGTTGGATATCAAAATCGACCCTGTTTCCAGAGTTGAGCGAGCTTCTTCCATTAATTTAACTTTACTAAAAAAAACACCATTTTGTATGGGAAAAATGATTTATATGATTTTATCGAGAAAAAAATAATTCAAACATGTCCAACAATTGGGACGTGCCTTATTATTTTTATTTTTTCAATTAGGAGACTGTGAGTTTTCGGACTTACCCAAATCCCTTCCGCAAGAATGTGCCAAGTTTGAGTGCAAAAAAATTAACAATGGATCGATGCTGTTATATTATACAACGTAAGTTCAGATATTATGAAAAACTAGCCAATATTTTTGAAACGCAGAACAGAGGGTTAATTTTATTCTCGAATTATAGATGTCCAGTGACAGAGTGCATTAGTGACAGTGACAGTGGCATAATGATTCCTCGGGACAATACCAAGCCTTATCCTGACTGCTGTGAGGGAAAAAAATGCGACTGAGACATTCAGCACTGGATAATTAAGCTTCCTCTCACGTCACTGGAAAATATTTATATTATCTACATGATCAATAAAATTTTAAATATACATATAACTATGTATTTTATATAATATATATTATATATTATATAAAAAATTTTATATATAATATATAAAATATTTTATAAAAACGAAAAATAAAAGATTTTTTTAAATTATAGATGCCCATTAATACACTGCCCGAATGGTGAAAAATACATCGCTTATGATATGACCGAGCGTTATCCATATTGTTATCCTCGAGAGGAATGTTCCTAAGAAATTCATCATTGCAGATTTAAGCTTCTTCTTACGTTGTTAAAAATATCTATCACTGAAAAATGTTCATTTTTACCATACTCGAAATCACTAAAATTTGGTTAATATTGTAACCAAAAATATTTGATCTATTGACATTATTCTTCAGTTATAAAAAAAATTAAAGGATTACAAAAAATTTAGTAGCTAAAATATTTTACATTTACAACTTACATTGTATGTACAATACAATTGTCAAACAATCTTATCTACATATGTACAAAGGTAAATGAAGAAATTTTTTAATACAGAATTGTATTTATGAATGTTTTTTTTACATATTTTCAATAAAAATAAACTCAATACAACTCTACTATTTCGTGATTATACTTGTTTATCTCTCATTATGTGCCAAATAAAGTTATCTAAAAAAAATTAATATACTTACTATTAAAACTATGTTATCAGTTATCCTCTACAAACCTACATGTAAATTTTTATAAGAATCATCATAATAAGATGTATATCATTATCTTGTTCGAAAAAAATATTTTTTTTTTGTATGCCACATTTTATTCACATCTTTTATGTAGTGTTGAATGTAAATAAAATTTTTTTTTCTTTTGGGCCATCAATCTGGATTGCCTCATGGCCTTGGGATATGAGGAAGGGGTAGATGAGTGTACTCGTGAAACTTTATCGCTATATAAAGTGTAGGAGACATCGTTTGAATATAGTCAGTGTCTCAAAACTAGTTTTGCGAACCAGTCGTTTGAACGTAAATATTTTTAAAAAATCATGAAGCTCGTATTTTCTATGTGTATGTTCACCATACTTCTGGTCTGCCAGGAATCTTCGAGCCAACAACAGCACATAGCTCAAGTAAATCTAGGTATACGTCGAGTAAAGAAAACTCAATTTAATTTTGTATTCATTTTTAAAATCAATTATAGTCATTGTAAATTCATTATCAATATAATAATGATAAAATCCAATATTCTGCATAAAAAAGGAACTGTCAACTCGAAGATATAGACGAATCAACTTGGACAAAGTGCATGGAGTGGACGTACGAGAAGACAGAAAATGGATCGATATCACTATAGAAGGAGTAACGTTAGTTGGAATAATTAAATTAAAAAAATAATAATTAATGATAAAAAACATGAAAAAAGTTAATTTTTTGTCGCTTAAATTATAGATGAACATAGGTAGGTTGCCGGAATGGTGGCAAATTAATTCCTGAGGATTTGAGGATTTGACCTTACCATACTGCTGTTCTCGACAGGAATGCTACTAAAAGCCATTCAGTGCTAAAGAATTCAGCTTCTTCCTACACTAAAAAAAACTGCCATGGCATATTTTTTACTGCAGTAAAAAGTCATCATTATATCCAGTAAAATTTTTTTACAATGGTGTCCCAAAAGTGATGGATCATTAATATTATATTCTGCTACACAAGAAAATTGTTTTTATGGACCTTATTATTCCTCTGTCGAGAACTTAAAAATCCTTGTAAGGGTGGTAAGTACGTTATCAGTATCGTGCATTGCACGTACAGGAACGATTCATCAAAGGATTTTATTACAATACGTAAAAAGTACATGAATTAAAATTTTTTTAACTTAAAAAAATGACACTACTGTGTATATAGCGTACAAACTTGACGTAAATGGCTTCATTATAAATTTGCATAGAACAATTAGAGAACGTATCGTAATAAATCTATCACCGTTGCTTTCTCAATCACGAGATTTAATGCCACCTTCAAGCTCCATTATGAAAGAAAAAAAAACGAAAAAAACAAGTTCTTTATTTAAAAAATTATTATTTCTTTATTAAAACTTGTTTTTTTTTAATTTTTCTTATTGTATATTGTTGTAATGCATGTTGTTTTTCTACTAAAAAATCACACGACTGTTTCGTATTGCCATCAGGGACATTATTGCTATGTCCATCAAAATCATATACCAAAGTATTTTCATTACGACACACAATCGAACGTATCAATAAATATTCTATAGCAGCTGGAAACAGTAGGCACCTCGCCAGTATCGTAACTTGCACGTTAAATAGCAATTGATAAAAGAGTGTTATCGATATACGAAAGTAGTTAAAAATTTTATGAATTATTTCATTAGATGCTCATTCAGCCTATTATTACATGGATAAATAAATTATCGAAAGTTACGTCAAGAATATTTTGAATAAAACTTAGGATTTTATTTTATTTTAATATAATATTTTAGAATTTTAAGATTGGAATAAATGATTTTTATTAGAAGGATTAGAATTTGATCAGAAACTATGAAAATATTTTTAACCAAAGAACATTTATATTTTTTTACTGACATGAGTGTAATTCGAGTAAAATAAAATACTTAATTTTTAAACGATAAGATTCATTCTTTTAGGAAACTATTTCAAGAAATTGAGCAAGATAAATTTTAATTTCGTCAGAAAAATAAAATGGCAATTTTTCTAAGTAAAGCACTTTTTTTTTACTGAGTATATTATCAGTAAAGTAAGAAACTTAATTCATAAACAATAACATTAATTTATCGAGGAAACGATTCCAGGAAATTGTGCCAAATGGATTTAAATTTCATCAAAAACTATAGTAGTTTTCCTGATTAAAATACAATTACTTTTTTTACTGAGTATAATTTAAGTAAGAGACTTAATTTTTAATCGATAAGATGAATTCTTGAAGAAAACGCTTTCAGAAAACTGTACAAAATAAATTGAAATTTCATCAGAAACAATAAAAGTTTAAAAAATCAAAATCCATTTATTTATTGAATATAAATTAAATAAAATTAATTTTTAAACGATTACATTAATTCTCTGCATTGTAGAGAAGATATGATTTTTTACAATTTTTTATAAATCGGATATTTCGCCGAGGAAGTATCGATTGTACGAAATTGAGACAAAAAGCTCACATAAACCTTATTAGCCATGGCAAGATTTTTCCTCCGCTGAATGAGCGCGAACAAGCAGCCGTCACAAGCATTTGCGGCACGTTAGGAATTTCTCGTGCAAGATTAATTGTCCCGAGCCACGAACCTTATTTTTATATGAAGTTTGTGGCTTCAGAACTTGAGTCAGCACCTCTGCAGTTCTGTTTTTATACATACACAGAGTTCACTCCTATTAAACTCCGATCACGGAATTTTCAATTAAATCTGTTTAATAAAATAAATTATTGACAACAATTCTCGTGTGAAAAGTAAAATGTGATTCCCAAGTATGGAATTTAATCAAAAATATACCTGAGTTCTCTCGTTATTTTCTATTATTGCATTCTTTAAAAAATTCTTCTCATAATTGACAATGTAGACAAAACGAAGCTGATTGAAAACTGAGAATTCCGTAACAAATATTTACATTTTTTCCACGATTGTTTGCAAAAATATTTACGTCAAAATAAAATTGGAAGGAAAACAAATGGCTATTGTTTTCACATATGGTACTCAGTTTATTGCATTATTTACAAAATCCCTGGCAACATGAACTGTGCTGCAGAGAAGTCCATTAAAAAATATAGAATTTCATATGAAAAATACTCAGATTTTAATTCCACGATTTGTAAAAATTATTAACTCGTAATGAAAAAACAATGGAGGGGGAGAAAAATGGCGTTTATATTTTCAACTCGTGTATATTATTGCATTCTGTGAAGGGTCCCTGGAAAAATTGATAAAGAGGATGAAGTAGAACGAAACATAGAATCCTATTGAAAATAATCAAGGTGCTTAATTTTGGCTCACGGGAAAAGTCGTTGGAAGCCTTCAAATCCGCGATATCTCTTCCTCTCGTCGCTGTGCATTGAAATAAAAAAAAGAGGGGGGGGAGGAAAATAGGGGCTGATAGGACGAGGGAAGAAAAGTGTAGAAGTGAAAAGCTCAAACGCTTCGATGCATAAGCTCGACAAACAGAGAGGAGGGGAGAAGAGTGGAAACTCGAATGGACGAGTTAAGAGAGAAGGGAATGAAGCGATGGGACGAAAGAGTGAGCGAGAGAGCGATGCGCCGAGAGAGTGATTAAAGCCGTCGGCGATAATCGAGCGTGAGGGCAATTTATTAAAAGTGCATTCACCGTCGAGAATTTTGCTGACGTATCGCGTTCACGGAACCAAACGCAAAAAAAAACAAAAATCGACGAATGCGAGAAATAAAAATGGAAATGCGAAATACGTAAATAATTGCTAAATAAAAAGGAATAAAACGTTACTTTTTCTAAGATCAAAAATAAATATATATATTCCGTTCTTTTTTCCTTTTTTTATATTAAAGTGGACGTTGAAATTCGAATAATTCGAATTTTTAATTATTCGAAAAATTTCAAATAATTAAAAAAAAATTCGAATAATTCGAATAATTCACGAATTACCGAATTACCATATGCACTGGATTTTCGATTGTTTTTAATTCAAAGTTCATTATACATCATGCATCAAAATATTACATTTTCGAATAATATACTTTTTTATTTAAAACATTAAAAATAAATTACCGATTCAGTATCGTATTTATTATTTGTAGCAAATTTGTAACAAATTTTTAAATGTTGTATTTTTGATAATACTTTATCTGCTATAATATTATTCATGTTGTTTCATTCTAAATAATTAATTTTTCTGTATTTGTAATTTTATTTCATGGTTTAAATAAAATGTATATTTTATTTGTAAATTTTATATTTTAATGCCGAAAATAACAAATCCTGAATTCAAAACACACAAAAATTCACGAATAATTTAATAATTCGCGAATAATTCGAATAACTCGCTAATTTTCGAATTGTTTGAATTTTTTTCCAAGTTCGAATAATTCGCACACTCCTACCAGGGGTCCATTTTCCCCTCCCTCCCCTTCCTCTATAAATAGAATGACTCGCATTGGATGCTTGTGGGACAGGAAACGAAAAGGTCGTGTTGAAATTTGTCGAGGTGGCGAGGAGGCTCGAGGGGTTTGATAGCCGCAAATTTGATGCGCGGTGCAGCGCGCCGGGTTATTCCTTTCTGGCGGATAAGCTAAGCTCCGAACGATTGCGAGCGAGGGCGGCTCGTCGTATCCAAGCTGCGGCCATCTTCGTCTATTTGTCATGTCTGGAAACGTCATCGGGATGAGGTACGAAAAGCGATTCCTCGCGGGGGCGGCTGGGCGTGGGCGCAATTTGCGAATCCGAGCCAGCATCAGACATCCCGTACTGTCAGCGGTGTGTATCCCGCGCGGCGAGACCCCGGAGTGGCTATAAACGAGGCTCGAGCTCGGTAGACTAATCGCGTCTAATGAGCCGCACCTCGTCAGCGGAGATTAAATTCAGCGGGCAGGACGCGGGCGGAGAGGGTCGAAAACGCGGGATAGCAACGCCACCGGGACTTGTGAGCGTCTATCTCTCGTTTATAAACGCGTGTAATGAATATTTGTGCGGGTGTGCATTCGGCCGATCCCCCTGTTCCTGTATCAGAACTCGGCGCTCTGTATCCAACTGCGAATTCTTACCCCGGCCCATATTTCATCGTTAAACGTCGCAGGATCCTACTTTCCGCCGTTATTAAAGAAAATCTCGCTCACATCTTCACCATGCAGACATTTTGCCAGACGCCTCCAAATATTTTCTAATAAGAACTCCAGACCTACGGCAATATTATTTGCTGTAATTGTTTCTTTTGCGCGCCAAGATAGCAAATGTCGGATGACTTTTTGTAGCGAGTATGTTCTTATGCACTCTGAGGTATTGGGATCTGTCGAATGGCGATTATGACATCTGGTGGAAAAAAAAATGAAATATGCTTGGAGCAAATTCTCTAATAGTAATTATACGTTTTATGCGATATTTATAATAAATAGTTATTCAATTATTAGTAAAAGTGGTATCAGTGATGTTTACTCGATAGAAAAAGCAAATAAACGTGGAGTATAATGTGAGAGATTGAAAGAATATATCAAACAAGAATCAGATGGAGGTTAAAATTGACAGGATTGTCAACGTCATTTCGCTGACTCCACTAAACCACATTTTCATATATGTGTAGCCTCAAAATTGACTTTTCCTTCGACAAAATTGAATTCTTTGAAATTTGTGCCAACCCAGTCACAAATTGCACATTTATTTACCATCCATTGCTATACATACGACTACATATCACGATCCTCTTATGGTTGCCATGTTTTTTAAGCTCAGCTCATTTGATAGATCCCAATACGTCCCGATAGTTGGACAGCTGAGGGTTTTCTTGCTTTATCTATATTTTAAAAATATTCAACCAAAAAAATCTGCTTCAAAATTGGATCTAAACTATAATCTGATATTTTAACGATCCAAAACTCATCTTATGTCTTAATTTTCAACAATATTTCTAGTAAATAAATACTTGAATGTTTGAATATATAGAATGTCCCAATAGTTGGATAACAAAATCAACCCTCTTTCTAGGTATGAGCGAGCTTATTCCGATAAATTATAATATTATAAAAAATACATATATTTTTATGAAAAAAATTATCCATACGATTTTATTGAGAAAAATATAAATCAAGTATTTAAAAAAATATAGCGAAAGTTGTCCAACTATTTCGCCAAAATCATAAAAAAAATCTCGTGGCATCTTGACCTTGTAGTTTAAGATTATTTTTTTCAAAAAAATTATTCAGACTTCGTACATTATAAAAAAAGAATCACTTAAAAAACACTTCTCACTACAGAAATACTGTAATATTTACTATTATTCAGCGAGACTACATATTACGAACGAAGATGACATATTCCACTTTTTGAATCACCAATCATGAGAAATAATCTCATGACCCAATACTTAGGTCATAAAGATAGGATGGATGAGCTTACTCGTACAACTCTATCTGCTATATAAAGCTGCCAATCCTTCATTTTAATAGTCAGTATTTTAAAGCTATTTTTACGAACCAGTCGTTGAAATAAAAATATTGGGAAAATCATGAAGTTCGTACTTCTATTGAGTATATTTTTCATACTTCTGGTCTGAAACTGTCGGTATAGCTGCAGTTACATCAGGCAAGTTAAATAAAAAAATTTCGATATTATGTTGCACCTAGACTTTACAAGCAATTGAGCATTTTTCTCTTATTATTGATGAAATAAATTGTTAATAAATTACGCGAATGAAACGTAATTTTTTTTTCTTTCATAAAAAAAGAGGCGTGTACATCATTTCCGGAATTAGTTGAAAGTTATCAATCACTTTGTTTCCTCATCTATGATTGCACAAGGTCTAAATTAGGAAGACCTGTAATTAATCTACAAGCGTAAGTTTGAATAAAATAAATATAGAATAAACGATCGATAGCAAGCTCGAGTCACAAAAAATTTTTCTTCAAATTTCAGCTGCAGCAAAAATAAGTGCGAGAATGACGAGAGCCCTCTACCTGGAGATAACACGAAAATTTATCCTGACTGCTGTCCCCAATGTCCATGAAAATGTTCAAAACTGAACGATTGAACTCTTAAAGCAATCGCTAATAAAAAATGTCTATTTCTACTGTTGTCCAAATGAATTCTTAATCGTGTATCAAAAGTGGTTGATCATATAGATATTATGTCACTAGGTTTATCAATTATTTTAATCGTATTACACCTTTACGATAAATATAAAAATTCGTTACGCAAAATGTTATTTCATTTATCAGCTGAATGGATTGTTTTTAAATCTGTTGTATTTAAGGAAATAAAAATTATGAACCCTTACAAAAATTAAAGTAACCCTGAGCGAAGCTCATATTACAATGTCTCCACAGTTTCGAAAATACTAATAAACTATATATAGAAAATAATGAAGTGTACTGAAAAAATATGGCATATTTAACTATAAAAGAATATATTTTTTTTATATAAAAAATATAATTATCACGTCCATTACGATTAGTTGCCAAATAAAATAAAGTACAATGAAAATAAAATAAATTAAAATTAAAATCAAATTAAGTAAATAAAATTAAGTAAAACTTCACGATTACTGAATTTTACTAAAACTTTTTTCAAATTAAAAGTATGTAAACTGTGCTTCGTGAGGGAATATGTATGTGTCATATTTTTCCAAATAAAAAAATGTACATACATTAAGTATCTAAACCTTAATACCATGTGGGCATCATTGTTTTTTTCATTTTTGCGTCATTAAAACAATTACGTAATTGTAACCGAACATAAAAAAATCTCGTAGCATCGTAGTCTTGTAGTCAAAGATTATTTTTATCGGGAAGAAGGCTTAGACGATGTGAGCTATAAAAAAAGCACTTAAATTACTTCCTATGATAAAAATATTATCACATTTACTATTTTTCGGCGGAATTATATATACACTGAGAAAAAATATTGGTTGAATCAACTGAAATATTGCTGATTCAACAAAAATTAGTTTGAATCAACTGAAATTTTGTCGAATCAACCAAATTTCAATTGATTCAATCAAGATTTATTCTCAGTGTACATGAAGATGTTTTCCATTTTTTTTTTTGAATCGCCAATCACGTAAACTAATCTCGTGACCTAATACTTGGGTCATAGAGATGGGGTGGACTAGCTTACTCGTAGAACTCTATCTGCTATATAAAGCTGCCAATCCATCATTTTATTAGTCAGTCTTTCAAAGCTACTTTTCGCGAACCAGTCGTTGAAACGAAAATATTGAAAAAATCATGAAATTCGTATTTCCATTGTGTATGCTAGTCATACTTTTGGTCTGTCATGACGTTGTCGGTATAACTAAATTTGCAGGCAAGTTGAATAAAAAAATCTCGACATAAATTTGGGCCTGGCTTTACAATCAATTGAACTTTTTTTCTTTTGATTATCAGTCAAATGTTTAAATCATTAATAACTTATGTAAATAAAACGTAATATATATTTTTTTATAAAAAAAAGAGGAGTGCATACCATTAACTGAATTGACCACTTACTATGACAAAGAATGTTGGTTCATGTATAAATGCAGAATAACTGAGATGGGAATACCTTCATTTTATTACAAGGAGTAAGTTTGAATAACGTAAATATATAGAATGAGCGAGCAATAGAAGACTAGACTGAAACAATCATTTTTTTTTCAAATTTCAGCTGTGATAAAATCCATTGCAAAGATGGTGTCCGTCCTCTACGTGCAAATAACACCAAGGTTTTTCCAGACTGCTGTCCCCGATGCCCGTAGTAATTTTCAACTCTAAACAATGGAGATTTTACACACAATTTTAATGTAATCGCCACTGAAAAATGTCTATTTCGGTTGTCAATAAGATCTCTTAATCCTGTATCAGAAATGATCGATCATAAAATACGTTACTGTATAAGAGACTCATCAATTATTTTAATTATACTTTTACCCTAAATTATAAAATTCTGTACATACATACAGACTCATCAATTTTTTAAATTATACTTTTACCCTAAATTATAAAATTCTTTACACAATATGTTATTTCGTTTGTATCAGCTACATGAACTGTTGTCAATTCATTTTATTTTTGTGGAAAAACAAAATATAAAAACTTATGAAAAAAAATGAAGAAATTCTGAATGAAGCTCATAGGAAGATTTTTCCACAGTATAAAAGATACAAAAAAATTATGGAGCTTGATGAGATATATCAATAAAAAGCAGATATGTAATATGAAATAATACAGATTTTTAAAAAAACAGAAGATGTTTTTTGACTGTGTATATTATTATTTATTTCCAAATAAAATAGTGTTACATTTTTATATTTATCGAGATCTAAAAAAATATTGAATTTTGTGATTAAAAAATTTCATTGTGACTTTTTTTCAAATTTTTATAAAATATACTATATCCTAAAAGTTTTTAAACCTTATTATCATTTGGTCATCACTGTTTTTTTTCTTTTTCTTGTTGGAATAACATCATTAGAGCAAGGAGGCGTGATAACAGATAGTAAATGTCAAGTGACTCGTAACAAACACGTCCACCCCAATGTCACTTCTGTCGCGAGGAACAACAAACTCGTGGCATCTTGTCCTTGTAGTTAAAGATTATTTTAATCAAGAAGAAAACTCACTCGTAAATTATAATATTAAAAAAAAACATTTAAATTATAATTAATTACTTTATATTATAATAATTATTATAATTATATTATAATAATATATTATATTATATAATAATTATATTATTATAATTATTATATAATTATTATAATTATATTATTATTATTATTATTATTATATAATTATTAATTACATTATAATCAATTATAAGTAGTTACTTTCGACAACAAAATACTGTACCATTCGTCATTTTTACACACAACCAAATGTAAAAAGGCTGTTCACTATTATCGAATTGTCTGTGACGAAAAATAATCAATTGAGCCATAGAGAAGGAATAGAGGAAAGTACTCGCGTTAATTTTTTTTGCTATTTAAAGTTACAAATCCACCAAATAAACAGTCACTCTTTCTAAGCTAGTTTTCACAAAGCAATAGTTTTAACGAAAAATTTTGGAAAAATGATGAAGTTCGTACTTCCATTGTGTATGCTCGTCATACTTCTGGTCTGTCATGAGGCTCTTGGAATAGTTCAAGTTGAAGGTATATCGAATAAAAAAAATCGATAATTATTTGACTCCAAAAGAACCTCAACATTTTTCCTAACATTAATCAATGTAAATAAAACGTAATTTTTTTTATTAGAAGGGGAATGCACGTCATCAGATTTTACCGAATCCCAACTAAAGATGTGCGGGCATTCGTGATTGCAAGAAGCATAAAAATGGAACTTTTCATTCATGTATGGAAGCAGAGTAAGATTTAATATAATGTAAATAAACGAGTAATTAACAGAATAAGACTCAGAATATATTTTTTTATTTCTTAAATTTCAGCTGTCCTCTAATGATCTGCGCAGATGGTAGCAAGCCTCCACCTGGAGATGACACTAAGGTTTATCCCGACTGCTGTCCCCTATGTCCATGAAAATGTTAAAAACTGAACGATTAATCGTTACTAAAAAATGTCTATTTCTACGGTTTCTCAAAAGAATTCTTAATCCTGTATCAAAAATGGTTGATCATAAATATTATGTTACTGCATAAAAGGATCATTAATTTTTTTTAATCCTATACCTTTACTACAACTTAACAAATTATGTATACAGAACTGTACTTTGCTAATATCGACTGAATGGATTGTTTTTAAATCTTATATTTACGAGAAAAAAATGAACCTATCAAGTAACTCACAGCGAAACCGTATAAACAGTATAGTTTAAAAGATTAAAAAATAAAAATATGGAGCTTAATGGAGTAAACTGAAAAAAAATTATGTTTTTTTACTGTAAAATACAGATATTTATGAAATGGAAGATATTTTCGACCATGTCTATTATTATTGATTTCCAAATAAAATTGTATTAGATTTTTGGATTTGTCTAACAATAACTCTAAAAGATATTGAATTTTACGATTTTTATTCAAATTTTGATAAAACATATATGTATGCTTAAAGTAGTTCTATAGGACAGTCAAATCAAAAGTTTTTATCTCTATTTATCTCCATACCATGTAATTTTTGAGATTAAGTTTATTGAGAAAAGTTGTTGCAAATTGTTTCAAGAATAATATACTCAAAATTCAAGGTCATCCTAGGTGACTTGTACTTGCTACGTATGTACGAAAATTAAAAAAATTATAATCTTAGGATGTTTTTAAAAAGCTAAAGGAAGCTTCTTTGAAGTACAATAAAGAGCTGTGCTTAATTCTTAAGAAAGTTCATTATGGAACTTAATGGAGTAAACCGAAAAAAAATCACGGTATTTTTAACTGTAAAATACAGATATTTATGAAATGGAAGATATTTTCGATCATGTCTATTACTATTGATTTCCAAATAAAATTGTATTAAATTTTTGTATTTGGCTAAGTCTAAAAGATATTGAATTTTACGATTTTTTTTCAAATTTTGATAAAACATACATGCTTAAAATATTTGAACCGTACTATCATTTGGTCATCTCTCTTTTTCTCTTTTTTATATTCGTATAACGTTGTTAGAGCAAGAAGGCGCTAGAATACATAGATAGTAAACGTCAAATGAATCGTAGCGAATTCGTCACTCTAACTTCTGTCGCAAGCAGCATTGAAAAAAAAAAACTCGTAGCATCTTAGTGTCGTATTTAAAGATTATTTTCATAGGAAAAAAAAATCAGCCATCAGTTATAAACAAAAAAACATTTTAATTACTTCCGATAACAGAAATACCGTACTATTTATAACTTTTACATAGTACCAGATGTAAATAAGGCTGTTTGCTACTTTTTTAATCGTCAGTCACGAAAAATATTTACGTTACCTAATATTTGGGTCAAGGAGAAGGGATGGGCGAGCATAACATCATGAAACTTTTCGTGCTATATAAAGTAAGAAACCCATGAATTTAGTAGTCAGTCTGTTGAAGCTTGTCTTCGTGAATCCAGTGGTTGAAACAAAATTTTTTTTTTTGAAAAATCATGAAGTTCGTATTTCCATTGTGTATGCTCGTCATACTTCTGGTCTGTCATGAAGCTCTTGGTATAGTTACGGTTGAAGGTATGTCGAATAAACGAAACTCGATAGTAATTTTTATCGATAAGTTTACCTCAATATTTTTCTTCCTATCTCTGATCAATTTAAATGAAACGAATTTTTTTTTATCAGAAGGGGAATGCACGTCGTCAGATTTTAACGAATCCCAACTAAAAGGATGTGGGAACATTACTAATTGCAAGAAGCATACGAATGGAACGGTTTCTGAATATCGTTCAACAATGTGAGTTCAATCATTCAACAATTTGAATAACGTAAATAGAATAAGTGATTGGCAGGAAAATCGTATAAATTTTTTTTTTTCTTAAATTTCAGTTGTTTCCTACTTTCCTGCGAAGATGGTCGCGAGCCTCAACCTGGAGATGACACTAAGGTTTTCCCTGACTGTTGTTCGCGGTGTGCATAAAAATATTAAAAACTGAATGATTGAGCTTACACGTATTTTCAAAGCAATTGCTATCAAAAAATGTCTATTTCTATATCGTTGCCAGTAAAATTTCTTAATCCTGTATAAAAAGTGATCGATCATAAATTTTATATTACGGCATGAGAGGCTTTTCAATCATTTTAATTATATCCCTTTCCCATAAATTAACAAATTATGTATACAGAATTTTACTTCGTTTGTATCAGCACGATGGATTTTTTTTAGTCTCGTATTTTATGCAAAGAAAAAATATGAATCCTTTCAATACATTCAAGTATCTCTGCGCAAAGCCATACAAAAATTTTTCCACAGTTCAATAAATAATAAAAAATGATGGAGTGTAATGAAGTATACCAAAACAATTCAACTGTAAAATAATACAGATTTTTATGAAAGGAAACATTTTTAAATCGTGTCTATTACTATTGATTTGCAAATAAAATAGTGTTAAATTTTAATATTTGTCTGAGTCTAAAAAATATTGAATTCCGTAATTACTAAATTTTACCAATAATTTTTTCAAATTTTTATACAATATTTATATTGAAAGTATGCTAACCTTATCATCACTTCGTCATATCTGTTTGTGCCTTTTTCTTATTTTTAATAATACGACTAGAACAAAAAGGTGTAAGAAAAGATAGCAAATGTCCAGTGACCCGTAGCTAATCCGTCCACCCACGTTAACTTCTGTCGCTAGACAAATTAAAAAAAAAAACTACTCGTGGCATCTCGTTCTTGTAGTTGGAGATTATTTTTATCGAGAAAAAACCCCAGTCGTGAGTTAGTAAAAAAAAAACCATTTTAATTATCGACGACAACAAAAATACTGCACTATTTATAATTTTTACTCAGGACCGAACGTAAACAAGTTTGCTACGATTTGAATCGTCAGTCACGAAAAATAATTACATTACCCAATACTTGGGTCATGGAGAAGGTATGACGAGCGTACTCGTGAAACTTTTCGTGCTAGATAAAGTTACGAACCCATGAATTAAATACTCAGAATTTCAAACCTACTTAGTTGAAATGAAATTTTTGGAAAAATCATAAAGTTCGTAATTCTATTTTGCTTGTCTATGTATGCTTGTCATACAAAATGCTCATTATACTTCTGGTCTAATTTTCAAACTCGATAATAATTTTCAGCGATAATTGCCTCAATATTTTTCTTCTTATATATCCTTGATCAATTTAAATGAAACGTATTTTTTTTTATTAGAAGGAGAATGCACGTCGTCAGATTTTTCCAAATCCCAACTAAAAGAAAGTGGGATTATTATTTATTGTAAGAAGCATAAAAATGGAACAATTTCTGAATATCGTGCAACAGTGTGAGTTTCAATTCAATAATGTATAAATAAAATAAGTGATCATCAGAAGGCTCGGATCAATATTTTTTTTGTCAAATCTCAGATGTAAAAAAGTTATCTACATAAATCGAAGCCTATCATCCATCTGGAGATGAAACTAAGGTTTATCCTGACTGCTGTTTCCAATATCCACTGAAAGATTGAGCTTACATAAACTCTAAAGGTAGTTCTATCATAAAATCATTTTCTTAGGATTTTGTTAAAAATTTGCAAAAACCTTCTCTGATACAATGTGCAATTAAATATATTAAATTTTAAGAGGTTTCTATGTAGAATTCGAGACATTTATTTTAAAAAATCACTATTTTCTGTACTCTCCCATAAGAGAGTTGCCATCTTGCCATCTTCAACTCTAAATGTCTTGACTTCTAGGTAGTAATTTATTCCAAAATAGTCCATTTTTTTATAGCAGCCACATTCAAGATGAAATACGAAAAAATAATCTCAAGAGTAGAGAAGTGAAGAGTACAGTTAACGTACTGCCGAAAAAAGATATTAAATGTCGAGTGACTCGTAGCAAATACGTCCACCCCCACTGTAACTTATGTCGCAAGGAACATTTAAAAAAACTCATGGCATATTGTTTTTATAGTTAAAAATTATTTTTATCGGGAAAAAACTGAGTTGTGAGTTATCAAAAAAAAAACATTTTCATTACTTTCGGAAAAAAACTGTGATATTTATAATTTTTACACAAAACTGAACGTAAAAAAATAAGCATGTTTACTACTTTTTAAATAATCAGTTACGAAAAATAATTATATTACGCAATAATTGAGCCATAGACAAGGGGCGAAAAAGTGTACTCGTGATACTTTTCCTGCTATATATATAAAGTCACGAACCATCAATCGAATAGTCAGTCTTTCAAAGCTAGTTTTTACGAACCGGTCGTTTGAACGAAAATTTTTAACAAAATCATGAAGTTTGTACTTTCATTAAGTATGCTCGTCATACTTCTGATTTGTCACGAAGCTCTCGGTATAGTCAAAGTTGAAGGCAAGTCAAATAAACCTACTTAGCTTTCCAAACACCTGAAGATTTTTTTGATTATATTTAATTCATCAGAGTAAAAAGTTATTTTTTTCGTTAAAAGGGGAATGTACATCGGCAGATTTTACCGAATCCGAACTACAAGGATGTGAAATCATTTATGACTGCAAAAAGGCTGAAAATGGAACTATTCTTGGATATGCTGGAACAGAGTGAGTTTGAATAACGTAAATAAATAAATTGAGCAATTAACAGAAGACTCGAGATAAATTTTTTTTCTTTAATTTCAGCTGTGGTCTAATTAGGTGCAGTGATGGTCTCGAGCCTCCACCTGGAGACAACACTAAAGTTTTTCCTGATTGCTGTCCTCAATGTCCTTGAAAGGGTTTAATTTCTTAATATTGTATTAAAAGTGATCGATCATAAATATTATATTACTGCGTAAGAGGCTTTTCAATTACTCTCAGCATATTATACATTTTTTAGAAATTAAATAATTTTATTTCGTATTTAAGATTTTTGCACAGCTATAATGACACTAAAAAACCAGGGGACTTATTAAGTTACACGAATAATAAATCGATAATATGAATTATTACAGAAACAAACTTTTTTTTGCGATCATGTCTATTATTATTGGTTTCTGAATAAAATAGTAATAGATTTGTGTATCTTATTTATCTAGGTCTAAAAGGCATTGAATTTCATGATCAATGAATTTTATTAAATTACATTTTTCAAATTAAAAAAATGTAAGCCTTGCTATCATATGGGCATCTCGTTGTTTTTCTTTTTTTTCTCAAATAACGTCATCAGAACAAGAATTATAACTTCTTTCGCAAGAAACATAAAAAAAGTCACGTGAAATCTGAATTTTGTATTTAAAAACTATTTTAATCAGAAAGAAGACACACTCATCGTGAATTATAAAAAAAACACTTTAGTTATTTCCGGCAACAAAATACTATAATATTTATAATTTTCATAAACAGAATCAAATGTAAATGAAGCTGTTTTCTACTCTTTGAATTTTCAATTGTACCATAAATAATCACGTCACCCAATACTTGGATCATGGAGAAAGGATGGACGAGCTCTACTCGTAGAACTCGTTCTGCTATAAAATCACGAACCCATAATTTGAATAGCCAGTCTTTCAAAGACAGTTTACGTGAGTCAGTCGTTTGAACGAAACTTTTTAGTAAAATCATGAAGTTCGTATCTCCATTGTGTATGCTAGTCATACTTCTGGTCTGTCATGAGGCTTTTGGTAAAGTTAAAGTTGAAGCAGGTAAGTCGAAGAAACGAAACTCGATAATAATTTGTCCCTAACTTTATAAGCAATTAAATTTTTTCTCTAATTTTTTATCAATATGAATTTACATAATTTTTTTATTACAAACAGAGGGCTGCACGGAATCAGATTTTCCCGAAAATTCACTGAAAGGATGTGGAGTGATAACTAAGTGTACTAAATTTGAAGATGGGACTCTTCGTTCGTCTTCTGGAACTGGGTAATTTGAAATAACGTAAACAAATGAGTGATCAATAGAAAACTGGAGTTGATTTTTTTTTCTTAAATTGTAGCTGTGGTAGATTTATTTGTGAGGATGGTAGTCATCCCCTACCTGGAGATCCCACCAAGATTTTCCCTGGATGCTGCGCTTACCACTGTCCGTGAAAATAATCAACACTGAACTATACAGCTTTTACTTACGTATAGTTTTAATGTAATCGTTGCTAAAAACTGTATTTATGTTTTTCGTTGTCAATAAAAATTTTTTATCCTGTGTCAGATGTGGTCGATCATAAAAATGTATTATGTTACTGCGCAAAAGGCGTGATTAATTTTATTCGTACTATAATTTTACTATATTAATTAAAAAATTGTATGAACATTGTTTTTATCAAGTACATATAAGCTATTGTAAAATTTCCTTTTTATGGAAAAATTTTGACCATTGCGAGAAATTCAAGTAATTTTTTGCAAAGCACATATAAAGATTTTTGCACAGTTTGAAAGTCACTAAAAAAGTATTTTTTAAATAAAAATATACTAATTTTTATGAAACTGAATATATTTTTCGATCACGTCCATTATTGTCGATTCCCAAAAAAAGTACATATTGAATTTTCATACATTGTCAGTCGAGACTCAAAAAATATAGATTTCTACTCTAAAAATATATTAGTTCTAAAGTATGCATAGTATATTTTAACAGTAACTGAATTTTGACTATTACAATGACTAAATGAATAGTTTTATTATATACCATAGTAAATACATACTATTGACACAACCGTGAAAACAAAATCTAATTATAAAGTACAATAATTATAAAGATAACATTGAAAATATAAACATTTTTAAATATTATTGGATAAAGACTACTGGCAACTGAGAGAACAAAATTTAATTATAAAGTACAATAAAGTACATTAAGGAGGTATTATCGTATCGTATAGTATCACACAATTATCTTACGTGTAAAATAAAAGCAAAAATCATCAAGTGACATTATTTTCAAGTTAATCTGACGAAAATTAATATTAATGTTCCTTAATGGTATATTAAAATACGTTTAAAATTTAAGATTTATCGTACAGATGAGATATTAATTGTGGAAAATAATAACTTTTAACACGGGGTCTTATATGAGAAGTCACAAAAAAATGCGATTTTCAAAGATAAATATCTCGATTTGCAGACGATGAAAGTTATTGAAATTTCGACACAAGTTAGGTATCACACAATGTGTGCCAAATTTTAGCGAAAAAAAGTTGAAAAATAATTTTCACGTGACAATAAACGATAATACCTCCTTAAAAATAACAACAATTTCAAATATAAATTAGATTGATTTCAACAATAATACACATAAGAGAATATAAAATTATTTATTATAATGATAACGTGACTAAACCTAAAGAGGTTAAAGAGACTATAAATAGGGTTGAAAAAAGTGAAGTGTCTCTTTCGGCGAGTCCCTCTTTTGCGCGAAACGTTAACGGTGTCTCTGTTCCCGATTGTATTCAGTTCGCCCCATTTCGAGCTAATTTATGGAGCAAAAGGTTCACAGGC
Organism: Cremastinae sp. A BG-2022a; assembly: GCA_030522545.1. NCBI lineage: Eukaryota > Metazoa > Arthropoda > Insecta > Hymenoptera > Ichneumonidae > Cremastinae sp. A BG-2022a. Next base: position 26,980 of record JAPYYW010001021.1, read on the forward strand.
CAGTGTTTCGGTTCACACGTGTTTCGAACGAGTTCGCCGGGGCTCCGGGAGTCTACGTGTGCGTTCATACGAGGGCGTCCGAGGTGAGTGTACTCTCCGTAGTCGCGTATACTATACGAGATATTGGTGCATGGCGAGCTTCAGGAGCTCCATAAGACTCGGGGGAGCGCGAAAAGCTAGGCCAAGTCATTAAGCAACATAAAAGCGCAACCCTTGGAAAGACGACACACGCACACGCACACGCACACACATATACACACTTGCACGGATTTTTCCTTTATTCGTCTCTGCTGCCCCTCCCGGCGACTCCCCTCTCGTTCCCCCTCGCCCGTTTGTCGTTCGACGAGACTTTTGTTGTTGCACCATGCAAGAGCGCTTAGCTTGCGATCTCGCGATGAGCGACGAGGCCTCATGATTTCCGAAACTGCGATACGTCGCTCGACGACTTCACAACAACCCTCGTTCCGGAATATTTCGAAAATCATATTTTCAAATTGCTCTTTGTAAAGTTCAGTTGGGACCATTGGGGTGTCATCGAGCTCATTCGCCGATTCTGACTGACTTACGAATATCTTTGGGCCCCAAATGTAGTACTTTAGTGCTTCATTTTATAGTATTTTAGTACTTAGTCTTATAGTATTTTTGTATTTATTTTTATAGTTTTTACAGTACTTTAGTGTCCGTACTTTTACAGTACTTTAGTACTTACTTTTAAAGTACTTTAGTACTTAGTTTTGCAGTACTTTAGTATTCACTTTTAAATTACTTTAGTACTTACGTTTACAGTACTTTATTGCTTGGTTTTATAGTGCTTTATTACAAACTTTTATAGTACTTTATAGTACATTAGAACTCACCTTTGAAGTACTTTAGTACCTACTTTTACAGTACTTTAGTACTTACGTTTACAATTTTCTATTACTTGATTTTGTAGTACTTTAGTACCTACTTTTACAGTATTTTAGTAGTTACCTTTACAGTACTCACGTACTGTTAAACACGAGACATCTACAGATTGTGTAATTATTGAGGAAAAATTGATGAAAAATTGATGAAAAATTTTTTGGAACAGCAACTTATCGAGCTAATAGAAGTATTTGTTGTCATTGTAAGTTTAAAAAACTTGGCAAGTTGCTGTTCCAATGAATTTTTTATCAATTTTTTCTTAACAATTACGCAATCTATACTTGCCTCGTTTTTACAATACGAAAAAACATGGAAAATACTGGTCTTTACAGAATTTTCCCAACCCTACAATCAATTTAATATTAATTATTAAAAACTTGGAACGGTCTAAATCTGTCAAAATTCCTCGGTTTGGAGATAACATGAGAGTTGTGACTGCTCTTGGCTGTAAATATCGAGTAAATTTACAACTGAATTCAAGCAAAATCGCGACTAAATTCATTTATATACATATTAAATGTTGGAATTTGTAATATTTTACGAAACAGCTTCCATGAAAGCAACACTTCAAATTAAGAATAAACTGGCATAATTTTAAAGATGGTGACAAGTAGCTATATTTTTTAAAAATTTTGTTGAAAAATATATGAAAAAATGTTGTATCAAATTTAAAGAAGACTCATTAAAAGGTTTCAAAGTTATCCAAAAGTTATTCCAAAATGTCACAATTCGAAAAACATGTAACATTAAATTTATTTCTAATAGAAATTGAATTTTTTTGGTGAAATTCATAAATTTTTTTTACACATTTTTTTAATATGTTCGTTTGTATGATGGACGTCGTATTTTTTTCGATACGACAGGGAAAAAAGCGATTGGTGGGAAGAGCGAGGGCTCCGATTTTATATCGATCTGCCACTTGACTCGCTTCACCTTTCAGCGATTTACCAACTTTTCTTCGCGGCTGTAAAAAGTACCAGCTTATGAAGCTGTGTACGCCGTATACAAGTTTCTTCCGAGTCTCGCTTCTTCTCTTTTTTCCCTCTTTCTCTCGACGCAGGGAACTCGTTATAAAAGTTCGAACCCCGTACTTATTCGCGTTTGGTCCTGAGCTCCAAGATTATTGGTCGAACTGTATATAAAATGTGTATATATGCACTCGAAAGTAAATTTTATCCGGAAAATATTTCCTTCCGAACGTTTTAAAACGGTTAAACTCGACATCTGAACTACCAAGTATCAGTTGACACACGAGACGACTGAAAAATATTAAATCGTACAACCGAACACTTTTATATTAAATTGCATGTTATCATCCTAAAATTTATTCGCATCTAGATAAACTTAAATTTGTGATATATTCAAAAAAATACGATAAAAATTTAAATTTTAACATGTCTCTAAACGAAACCAACACTTGTCAATTTTTTCATCTCTAAGTGATTAGTTTAAATTTTCAACTGGTTTATTTAAATCCAAATATTAAATTGATAAAATTGCAGATTATGGAAAATATACAATTAAAAACAAACATTCGTGCTGGTCTTTCGTGAGCATCAGTTCTAGTCAATAACGATAAAATCAATTGATCAACTTTACATCAATGTAGAAGTATCTGTAGCAATGTGATTGTAACGCAAACTGCTAATGGTGATCAAACTACAAATAGCAATACTGTCGATACCAGTTATGATAATGCTGATGATGATAGTACAGCATTCTCTTATAGTACTGCTTCTATATGTTACAATTTCCTGAACTGTTGCATATATCAATAACCTAACTTAATGAGTAGACACCATTTAAAGATATAGCTTTCAAATGATAATCAATTTACTATACTACGAATAACAATGAAACAAATATCCACCACATAAGAGTTTAATGTCATGTCACTTACTCATCATCAATGTCATTGATGTCGACTCACACTTCTGCTGGCCAATGAATGTTAATGTACTTTTCTGCATATCATTCTACTAAATGACGTTATTTCAATCCTACATTTGTTAACAACATGGTTTCTTAGAGAGCATTGAAAGAAGTCTTTCAGCAATTTCAGAAAAAAAAAGCACAGAGACTCCTGCCCCATTGTTATGAAGTTGAAAAGACATCGGTATAAATAATAATAGCATGCAGAGAAGAAAGAACGTTATCACGATATGGAATCCCATTAGAATTCCAACCTCTCGAAATGGTCAGGGATGTTGGAAGAGATGAAAAAGGGCTAGACGGCGAAGGGTAAAGCGAAAAAGAAATGAAGGAGCACAGATTGCACGTGGATGCTTTTTATCGGATCAGCGAGACGTTCTTCCCTCGAACGTCCCTTAGTATTCGTTCGACGTAAAGAATACGTTGTGCGGTGGAGAGACGAAGAAAGATGGAGCGAGTAGTCGGGACGAAGAAGAAAAGGAAAGAATGGAAGAGGAGGAGGAGGAAGAAGCAGCTGAGCGAGTGTTGGAAGGAACGAAAAGGATATGAAGGGATGTAGATACATACTGGAAGTAGGATTACCTATTTTATGACGTCATATAGTTGGTCACAGAACCTTGCCCCGACGGTACTTAGATATGAATGCGCCAAGTAGAAACGCCTCTGGCTCTTCTCAATCCCATCTGCGATATAAGCTACCGACATACATATATGTATACATTGGAGCTGCCAGTGCACATATCAAACATTCGTACAAACATACGTACTGCCAGCCACATATAAATCTTTTTGCAAATGTGTATTATAAAACCGAGATGGTATTTGAGTTGGTCCAATCTAGCCTGACTCCAACCTCAACTTTATTGTGCTACCCATTCACATAGGACATGATGTCAACGTACGTGTATGATGTTTATATACGTTTCACATCTACCCATTTAAACTCGTTTTCTGGCGCGGCGTTAATGAAAGGCAACTCTCGTTTCTTCAAAGCTATACGTACGAGTCCCGGTGTCCCAGATGTCATCAGGCTTTCTCTCCGCTTCGATATCCAACTAGATTATGGTAATTCCAGCGAAACGTAATTAGAAGTCGCGGCATAAATAACGCGAGAGCTCCGAGCGTTTCGCGCCCTCTCGCAATTGCAAAGTTGGTGGTTATCGAAGAACACGTTTCGCCAAATTCATCTGATTCCTGTACGTGCCAAACCCCGATTGGCTCAAATAGCTACGAGGTTGCCATTCGAAGCATCAGGTGTATACGTTCGACGCGATGAACCTTTCTTTCTCATTCAATGTCTCTCCAAAATTCCTACTCTTACTGAAATTGAAAAATCGTTGACTATTTGACCCTAGGACCCACACTGTCTGTGCGATACAAATATCCTACCCTTGGGTTATTCTAACCGCAGCACTTTAAATCGATGTAGCCGACTCCTTGATTATCGTACAGAGGTTCATTTTTCTCATTTAATTGTTCACATCCTGAAAAATGAAAATAACTGCTGGAAAAAGACCTCGTATTCAATGTTTACAGAGAAAAAAATTGATGCAAATAATCTCGATCATGCTATTTTCTTCTACATACGTATTATTTTTATTACATTAAACGAATGCAGTGTTTTAAATTCGCTTGAACAGTTTTTTAATAGCGGTTTTGCTTCGAATAATTAAATTGACTTTTGGATCAGTTTTATTAATTTTTCTATATTAATTCTTGGATTGCGCCCCGTATAAGTAATAATTTTGTTATCTACAGAAAATTTTACGATCAAATATTCTATTTAAAAAAAAATATATGAAGCTCATAATCAATTTATCGGAATAGAGCACATTATGCGAAGTTGTATGAAGTATGCGCCTAGAAGAATAGCAAAATATCAATTCAAACATCAAATATCATGTCAAAAAAGCGACCGCGTTGTTGCTCGTACTTTTAAAAATTAGACACTGTTTTGAATGAATATGAAAGAGGTTTGACACAGCGAACTGTCGATCAACTCGGTAAATTTTCTTATTTGTTCGATAACTTCACATTTTTTGTTAATGTCATTAATCATACCTCCCTAGAAACACCATATCAAAAATTCATGAAATTCTGTAGTGAAATGAATACTAATACCCAATACACAATTCAAAATCACAATGTAAATTTGTAATTTTCAAATGTATTTTTCTTCACAGAAACTCCATGCTTATTGGAAAGGTAATTTTATTTTCTATCTAATCGTTATATTTTCAGGCGATTCTCCAGTCTTTGAAATCCCGTTACAACCTCCTTAATTAATTTTTAAACCCTCTTTTAATAGCAAGATTCTCAACTATATGGTCTTAAAACATCTTAGGATAATATTATCCAGATTGTGGACTTTATCGTATAAAATGGTATATGGAGCTTGCATCATCCATAATTTGGTTGAAAAATTGGTGAATGTCCAAATTTCGGAATTTGCAAATTCGTCGCTCTCCAGCTTATCGGTATATAAACTCGGGGGTCCATAAAATAAATTTGACGAACGAATAAACGCTGAGTTGGTGGAAAAAGGCGTCGTTTTCCCGTAAGAGATATCAACATACATCTACTATCTGCGAAATTAAACTCGAGGAAGAGAATGCGCCGCATTAAAATGAGCTCGTATAGATAGGCACCGAAAGGGCTCTTGAAACGTGCTCCAGAGTCGATAAAATCGAGTCACTCAGCTGCAGAAAAGGGTGCATTTTATGTCTACGTGCCTACATACCCCGCTGATATTTATACACACGTTATACACTGACAAATATATGCTAATTTACCACAATTTCATGCAAACTCCAGGTCGGTACGAAATAAAAATAGCAATTGCATTTCAGCACGCCCACACTGAAATGGGAACCACCGAGTGAAAACCTTTTCATTCTAATTGAATCTAAACTCCAAATTTGTATTCATGATTTATTACCAGTTGCACAGAGCGTGAATAGTCCATTAAATGAACTCTGAAACAATAGAGTAGAAACAGATAGTGTTTTCAAGACTGAATCGTTTTGAATTCTATCGGAGATAATAAGAAAGACTCAAAGTTTCATCTCGTGATGGTAACAAATATTCGTTTATCAGAAATCCAAGAAAAATTAAATTAGTTGGATTTCTTGTACTATTCTGATCATTCTTATTATAAAATTTAATCCTGTAAACTTTTTCATCAGCTTCATATCGAAGGTGTGTCATTAGCATTGAACGTAATTCTTAAATAATTTGTGGTGCACAATATATTAATTATTGTTAAATTATAATTTTATTAAAAGTTAAATTAAGTGTAGAATGGTTTAAAAGTACTTTTTGAACCATTAGTATCGTATCTTGTGAGCAATTACCAGTAGAAAATCGATTTTCATCCGTCCGTAAGTAGAAAAAGGCTTTTTGGTCAGACCATTTGGAAAAAAATTTTTTTATGAAGCATCCGAACTCATTCGTAGGCAAAAACATCAAGGGCGTCTCTGCGGGAAGAGAAAAAAGAAAATGCGACATTGCTTTTACCTTCAATATTCCTTAAATAAAATATAGCTCTGGGAGGCAGGATGATAATGAAAGTGGGAAGAGTTATGGATGAGTGGATTCGAGACGGAGAGCCTCGTACAATGGTATGTACGGGTATACATATGTAAAGTATATGTATGAATATTACTGTGTAGATCTTCTTCTTGGGCTGCATTTATGTATATGTATGGGCTCGCTTTACATAATATCTTTGCCATTGTAAAATGCAAAACACACCGTACAGGAGGCAAGCCGTTCGGGCTGAGCCAGCCCTCTCTTAGTTGATGCCTGTGGGCTGTCTTGCTGGTTGTATTAGTGGTTGGTCGGGGAGGAAAGGGGATGAACATCCCTCTCATTTCTGGCTGAACCGGCACACGGACGAGCCGGTAACACAACCAGGCGAGCATGAGCTTACGAGTCTCTGTCACGCTGCTCCAGACAGTCGTATTGTCTCGTGAGAAAGAGAAGGGCTCGAATCGACGTCCAGGATCACGCCGGCCAGGACCTTTTGTTTGGGAACCTTTGGACAAACACGGAGGAAGTATCCGTGGCCGGCAGCATATTTTCTGGCAACCTATATAGACGATAAACATCGCCGGCGAGCTCTTTCTCACGCTATTTCTCTCGCCTCTCGAGTGCGACTCTTTATCTTCTTCATGTAAATCGAGCGATGTTGCCCACCCGCCGGGGGGGGGAGGAATAGAAAGAGGGCGCGAATGCCGCCGATTGAAAGCTTCCCGAGTAAATATTTTCATATTTTTTCGCGCCCGGGCTAAAGGACCGAATTGCGAAGTGCGCCAGGATGAAAGGAATCGCGAACGATTTTTTTTTCGAACTGTATTCCCACTTTTTATGATTTTTTTTGTCACTGTCGCAGGTACACGTCAAACGAATATTCCCGATGGTTAATGACAGGCGGATTCAACGGTTGCGGATTATTTTACCGTTCGGGAATATGAAACGTGGCCCGAAATCCCGGTGAAAAAGGAATTGCTAATGACGACCGTTCATCCGTCACTCATTGTTTCTTTTGACAATTTTTTTTTTCCTCTCCATAATTCGAAATATCCGTCGGATGGAGGAAAAAAAATTAAAATAAAAAGCGACGGATCCGATCGCTGTCTGCGGTTGACAAGCGATATCGTTTACGAGCTACCCCGTAACCGAGCCGAGTCGACAAAATCGAAAAACAAAGCCTTTCATCGGAAATACATCGAATCAGTAGTATGGGTCACTGAATAGTCAGCCGTTGTTTCACTTTAAAAGAAACGACAAAATCTCTGATCTATCGTTCTGTTAACGAAATAACATCGCCGAAAACGAATTTCAGTGGAACGTTTTGTAAAAACATAAAAGAGAAAAAGCTTTTTTGAAACTTAGCAAAGCGAGATTCTGTTCAAAATTCAAAAAATTACTGGAAACACATTTCAATGAGATTCAAGGATGAATCGGAGTTATTTGAAAAATGGTGACAAAAGATTAAATTTCTCAGTTTGAATTTCGAAATGTATAAAAAAAATTGACATGTCAAATTTGAAAATGATACATGATTCAGTTTTCAATTTTGACATTATTTTTTATGAGAAATTCATTCACATATTACAATTGTTTATAATGACTCCCAGTCTAAATTTTACCAATTTTCCATGAAAAACTTACTTTTTTCGAAGACAGTATCTCAAAGTTATTCTTAAATAAATAAAAACAAATTAATTAATAAAACCAATTATTTATTTATAATTAAAAAGTTCACAATATCTGATAAAGAGAATAGCCGATTAGACTTGAGAAAAGAGAAATTTCATTAAAAATGTTCATTTCTTGTATTTCTCGAAAAGTGGGTGGGTCGATTTGAGGTCAAGATAATAGTTCACATCTGGGTTCTATTCGGAGCGTGTACGACCTATCCGCACTCCTGTATATTATATATGTTTACTATATGTATAATCCGGAAGCCAGTTACGAGCTCGATCTCTCGAAGGAAACGTTTACGAGTCTCGCTTAACGGCTAATCCTGGTAGCGTAGTTACGATCATTATGTTGGGCTTTAATCGGCATTATTACTCGCATTATAGTTCACCGGATGACTTTAGACCGGCTGCTGAGCTGATTCCATTCTGCTATGCATTTCCGCATGTGAATTCCGTTAAGGTGGTTGGTCGGTAAAATAAGGGTTGACAGGTTTCGTTAAAATTTTGCATAAACGTTCTTTAAGGTCATATACATATGTGGACCAAATTTTATGAAGTTTCACCGTGTAGAAGTCGAGATATTTAATGACAAATATCATATTTTTTTGTACACTCTCCATAAGAGCCCGTGTTTGAACTACAATTTTCATCAATAAATATCTCGAATTCCAGACGGTGAAGTCTCTTAAAATTTTGCAGAGAGTTTTATATAACATAGAAGAAACTAAAAATCTATCGTAAAAAAAATTGTTAATTATTTACCAAGTATATATTAGGTATTCATGACCTTGGATAACCTTGGGCTCAGAGTATGTTGTTCTTTAATAAATTAGTAACAACTTTTCTTAATATACTTAATCTGGTAAATTAAAACCATATGGTTTTAAACTACTGTAAAACCATATGGTATGGAGAAAAACTAAAATAAAAATTCCTGATTTGACTGTCATGGATATATTACTTTAACTATACGTATACAAGAAAATTTACATACATATATAGTTTTCCAAGAAATTATGTCAACGAAGATGAAAAGACGTTCACCAAAAAATTCTAAAATGAAAAATAATTCAACATTTTTCGATATAATCAAATTCTAAAGGATCATCTTTAACGAATAAAAGTACTTATTTCAAGTAAATCGCTAAATCTTATTCTTGTTACTAAGTCCTCAAATCGATGTGTAACATGAGACTTTTCATTTTGATATTTTATATAGAATCTAATAAAAATCTATTGAAAGTCGAAAAAGATAAAAACATTTTTTTAAAATTAATACCTCATTAATTCTGTCTAGAAAAAATGATCATCAGTATATATCCTTCCAATTATCTCAATAAAAATAAAATTAAATGCAATTATAAAATTAAAAACCCCAACGTAACTATACAATTTCGTATAATAAACCAAACATAAGATTGTTTTTTTTTCGATTTATCAAGAGAAATACGAACCATGAAATATTGCAAAACCAAAAATTTTTCTGTTGCGTACATCCGAAACTTTTCTAAGAACTTTTCTAATATAGATGTATTTTCCAGATTGACAGCTGACAGCAGTAGACATAGAGCGCACTAATTTAGACGAATAATTTTTTGCCTCTTCTTATCATCCAACAAATTTTTTGGTCTGTCAAGGATCCATCATTCGTTTGAAAATTTTTCGGTGACGTTCGATAAACATTACTCAATTTCAATCACACGACTTGACATTGAAATACGAGTTTGCTTGCCCATATTCTACGCATCTGCAACATTGTGTATATTTTTCGTAACGTGTACGAGACAATTTTTGAATGCAGATATTATTTATTTACCTTTCTAATATCATGTCGTTCAAAGCTCTTTTTCATTCATTAAAATAAATAACAATATAAAATATTATATAAAATACATAAAATTTAATTTCATGGTTTAACTAACTATAACTAAATGAGAATCACATTTGGACCATTTTGATTCAATTTAATATTTTTGTAATGACAACTATAAAAAGATCACAAATGTATTAATGAAATTATTTGGTTGGACCCATCGAAGAGCCTTTCTATAATCAGTTAAAATAATGTGCACCATATAACAAATACCCTACAATGGAAAAAACTTGTAAGTCGATGAGCACATTGTGATAGCTGGGAAACAATAAATTCATGTTTCACTATAAGTGATCGAGAGTAAAAGTTGGTGCTGAGGGATGTAGGAAATGTGTCTATTCCTAGAAAGATTGGAAATAATGGTCACTTCCGGACGCATCATGAACAAATGGAAGATCTGTCCGATTGACCTTCATTTCAGGCCACTTAGAACTTATTTATCAAGCGTACATATCACTCCATTTCCAGTACAATTGGAAAATTTTATCATTCATGATTAGAACCATTTGACTCGCACTGAGAGAAAAGTATGGTGGATTTTACTAAATACAAGTGACAACTATGTATATAAATTATTATAGAACTAAATATCTTGTCCTGATTATGTTACGTTTTACTAAAAAAATATATTTAATTCTAAAATAATTAGCATAATTATCACTTTATGGTAAAATTTACAATCGTGAATTCTGTCAGTGCAGTAAAGTTAAAGTTTAATATTTAGGACAGTACATTTATTTGTCATTAACGTCATTATAGTGACCCTAACAAGAGTTATATCCTAATTAACAATAACTCCTGATAACATAAATCTGACCTAATAAATAAATTAATACAAGTGTGAGACTATCTCTGATGTGCTTGATGATTATTGGTAAAAGGAAAGATTTTGAAGTACAAATCCTGTGCAACTCCAATTTGGTGCCAAGCCAAGTAGAAATAGTCTCGTTTTCGTCTGCAGAGGTTCGAGAAAAACGAAAAATCCAAATAAGAGCATCATCATAAAAACCAAATTGATGCAATTTATTTGACATTTGACTGCTAATCTTGATATCTTATTGGCACATATTTAGCAATAATGAGATTATAGTTTAGAATTTTGGTTAAATTTTCAACTGACATTTCGTATGAGACAATAACTGATTTATTTTCTAAAAAACTGCACATTATTTACGTTCAATCGATAATCCTTCTTTCACCATTTGTCACGTACTAAAATACGAAGTCCTTCCGAGCAAATCACCAGATACCGCAAGAGAATGCTTGAATCAGTATTTTTGGAACATAGCCAGCAGTAAAAACGAAATAAAATTGAACCAGCTGACTAAAGTGCATGAGCGAAGGTATAAAATGAAATATTAATAGATTATTGCACACACCTGCAAACAATAATCTTCTTTCGTTTATTTTCATTTTATCAGAGAGAACATAGCAAAGTTATAAATCAACATGTATAGACGAGAACTCTAATGAAAGCGATAAATGTGAGAGTGAACGAACGAGGAAAAAAATTATTTTTTGTGATAAATCGGAATAACTTAAACTCTATATTTTTAATATAAATTCTTCAATTTTATTGTTCTTGATCATTAATCTCAATTGATTGTTCAATCATACTTTTTAAAGAATGATTTTTTTTTACTTTTTTTTAATTGGGACAATTGACGTTTTTTTTAATCATTTAAAAGTGAAAAATTTAGTTCTAATATTTGTAACTTATTATCAAACACAACTACAATTTTAAAAAATGTATATCAAACACATTAAATAAGTAATGAAATGAAATAAGTGATAGTTTATTGTTACTTATATTTAAGCCTAGTTTACAAAGTATATTCAAAGAAGAATTCGAACTTTTATCATGCGTTGCTCATTGAAAAAAGTGAAACGAGATATGGAAAATACACTGATGGAGAATTTCACTATATAAAAATGACAAATATACTGGTTATCATAGAAATAAATAATCAGATTAAGTTCTATATGTATATTTACTAAAGAATAAATATAGCACTAAAGTAATTTTAGTATAATTGTCACTTTATGGTAAAATCTACTATAGCGATATTTCTCAGTATATAAGAAGAGCAAGTATGGATCTAGTTTACAAAGTATATTTACAGAAGTTATAATTTTGAGAATCAAAACTTTCATCATTCGTTGTTCGTTGAAAAACAAAGTGAAACGAGATATGGAAAAATAAACTGATGAAGAAAAATAATAGTTGATTTTTACTACATACAAATAACAAGTATACAATTTATCATGGAAATAAATATATGTATATTATTCGAATTCAATGCTAAACATATTTTATTTTATTAAAAAAATTAATATGGCACTAACATCATTTTAGTACAATTTTCGCTTTATGGTAAATTCTTCTATAGTGATATTTCTCATGTCAGTATAAGAAGAGCAAATATGAATCTAGTTTACGAAGTATAATCACAAAAGTTATAATTTGGAGAATTAAAATTTATATATTTACATATTCACAAATATTTTTTCGAGCAAAATGAGCTTCGAAAAATTTTTTCAAGTAGAAATGATTAAGGAATAATGGTAAGGAATAAAGGTTATTGGATCTATGGCTCCACAGATTCGGAATACATATTCCCACAAAAAATGGCAGTACGTTAACTGTACTCTTCACTTCTCTACTCTTGACATTATTTTTTCGTATTTCATCTTGAATATAGCTGCTATAAAAAAATTGACTATTTTGGAATAAATTTACTGAAAAAAAAACTCTTCTGCAGTTTTAAAACGCCAAATTAAACTTAAACTATGGTCTTGAGTAGAGAAGTGAAGAGTAAAGTTAACGTACTGCCGCAAAAAATACAAGCCGTATCATCTATTGATTGCTTGGACTTATTTTTCCTGTTTCCGTTCCCTTTAATCGTCATTTTGTTTTCTCGTGAATTTGTTTTTACATTTTCAAAATTTTCTCAAATTCATCAATTAATAGAGAAAAGTAACAAGAAAATATGATTCAAGTTTCTAAAAGGTCCATTCTGCTCCAAATTCGTATCATTACCTGTTAGTGCATTTTTATACTAAATACGTAGCAAAAAAAGAATCAAAAATATGATACGAGTAAAAAACTTACATTATAAATTTTTTTTGGTCGCGGGCAGGTCCCATATCTTACCCCACATTATTCGATTTTTTATTTATAGTTGACACAACAAATTAATACCAAATATTTCACAAAGGACTAAAAAAAAGTGAAACGAGTGAAAAAAAACTGAAGTTTCAAGCATTTTTTTTTCTTTTGCCCCCTCCCCTATATCGAGTGATACAAAATAATGAACAGGTTTCAATTTTCGTGCGCAGTATTGAAAGACCGGAGTTCGTTACAAGGATCATCGTTATTGCATAACTGTACAATGGTGGCTGGAATTTTCGATATCGGAGATAAGGTTCTGTGTCGGGGATGAGAATATAGAACGCAAGGGTTGCTCGCGTGTACGCAAGAACCGTTGCGTACACTGTGGAAGTACGGGCAAAAATCGAGAAACCTTGTTCATAACCGTCAGCGAGCTTTTCAATAGATCGCACCGCGTCAAACTTTTTCCACTGCTAATAAGAACTCGGACGAAAAACTTTGTTCCGATATAATATCGCGAGTTTAGCGGAGGCCCTTCGTAAAATCCCTCCGGGGATGAAACAAAAAAGTCCAACCTCCCGGCGCAGATGTTCTCAAATTATTTATTGATAAAACACGGTGCGGGAGTTCCTCTCGAATTTCGCATTCGAAATTATTCCGGGCGTGTGCGGTTTACAAGTTGAAAATACACCCCGTCAGACTTTGCAAAAACGATATTAGACGAACTCGATGCGGTTTTGAATATGTATATTTTACCGCGTGAAGACTCATTGGATCATAGAAAAATCAATACGAGATTGACCAAGCGCATCTCAGTAGAAACGGACGAAAATAGTAAGACTGAAAAAAAATTGAATTGAGTTTTAACTATTCTTATACATTTATGCTACTATATCGAATAGACAAAAAAAAGTTTAAAAAAATGTTTTGCTACAAAAAAATGTTAACTAGATATAAATTGAGAACATTTTACACAAAATTTAGACAAACAAAGTACATGTACAGAATTTAATAAAAGTAAAAAAAATTTTTTTTATACAATAAAAATGTTTTGCTACAGAAATATTTAAAGTAGATATAAATGGAGAAGATTTTACACAAAATTACTATTTTTTCATACTGTGGTAACGATTTGGCAACATTCAGAATTTTCTATAAAAAGAAAAACAATTCTACATTTTGTATGAAAAATATTCAAATTTATTTATACTGTTACTAAACAATATGAAAAAAAGTAATAATTATTCATATAAAATTATTTCTATATAAAAATAAACAATATATCATCAGAGAAATATTGAAGAATATGTATAGACGAATATCAGAAATAATAGAGTCCAGAGTAATAAGAAATCTGAATGGAACGAAATGAAACGAAGACGAAATACGTAAATGAATAAATGTATAATGCCACAGTAATATGCTTCAGGCAAAAACTGAAATAACATGTTATTTACAAAAGCTCAAAAAATAAGTATAAAAAACTACTACTACTTCTAGAGAAAAAAGAGATATTCTCGCTGATGAATAAATAAAACTCGTACTTCAAATGTTTGCCTCAAGCTTATCCATTTTTTTCTGCTAGCTATAATACTAATTAAAAGACTCGAGCCAGCTTTATTAAACAATTTTCACATTTAAAATTATACTAACAGTAAAAAAATTAAAATAAAAACTTTTAAAATTTGTTTCTATGAAAACAATATATGTATCAAACGTATGAAAAAATTTTCAAGAGAACTTACTTCACAGAGAGAAATTACGATAATAAATTTTACTATAGCATGACAACTATACGGTTTATTTTAGAATTAAATATAATTTTTAATAGAGTTAAATATGTTTTATATCTATATTAACAATACTGTTGCGGAGTACACCAAGGAAGAACATTTCGTCGATCACTGCCCGGCATGAGGCGTCCGGAAAAGTTTTATTGCTTCGTCGGCGACCTTTACTGGGTCTACAGTGCTTCTCGCTCATTCCTTAATTATTTTTAATTTTTTATTATTATTCGAAAATATTTTTTTGTTTTTTGTTTTTGTTTTTTTCCAATAATCGTGATTGTTTTTACAATTTCCTTAAGGTCCGAAATCCGCTGGACAGTCCGTCTATTTCTTTTTCCTAAATTATCCATTTTATTGCAACACCCTGCCTTCCTCCCAGCTCTGCCACCAAATCACCTTTTGGCAAAAATACGTCCACGATGTGAGCCGTTACTAAATAATTTTCCTCAACTTCTTCTTATTTCCAACTTTCCCGAAAAACATTAAATTTTCTCTCGACCTTCAGTCGAACACACACCTTTCAAATACATAAAAATTTATACCGTTTAAAACTGAATAAAAATCATTATTTTGTTTTAAAACCAATCATGCAATATTAATTTGGCGTATGATACAAACACGTATGACTAGTTATTTCTACCCTATATAAATCCCCGGAAACACGCTACGACGTTACAAATACATCAAAATCTAATAATATTTTTAAAAATCATTTGTAATAGACAGAATGTAAAAATATGTTTAGTTTCATATGATAAACAATATGGTTATCATTTTGTAGTAAAATTTACTATATTTTTCTCTCAGTGAATTTCCATAAAATTTAACGTTAAATTTCTGAAAATTCAAACTCCACGACTATACCTTTAAGTTTGACACAAAAATTCTTTACACATTTCGATATGACATACCAAAAATGTAGCCAATTGCTACCATTTTTTGAATCCCTCCAATCCACCCTTAAAATTAGGAGAATACGAAATATGCAATACAAAGAGAAAGAGAATGAATGAATGAATGAATGAATGACTAACTGACTGATTACATGAATGAATGAATGGATCAATTGTTGACTGAATAAGTGGACGAATTAATGAATGAATGAATGAGTGAATAGTATATGTAGCAGAACAACATTTCTTAGACAAAAGGTAATTACAAAAAGTACAAAAAAAACAAAACAAAAAAATACTACAAAATAAAATGAAATACATTACATTTTATATCGCATTTTACATCAGAGAGAGAGAGAGAGAAGAAGAAGAAGAAGAAGAATAAGAAAAACAATCAGGTTGTTTCATAACTCTGTTCGAAAAAGATGGATAGTTGTGTAATTCAATTGTTATCCTAAAGTCATCGCCGCGTATTCCGTCGTGTTAACCCGGAGGAGAGTGGAACGTTATTCGTCGCTCGTCGTCGCTGGACAACGAACGTTCTTTCGTATACGTTCATCTCGATGCCGGAGCTTCGACGAGGTTAAAAGTTGAAGCGGTGCCGGCACTTTCGTGTATACAGTCATGTCTCTCGCCGTACACCGTGTCACTCTCGCTCCATCGAGATAAAAGTTCTCTCCCTCCCCTCTCCCCCCCCGGGCAACTTTCAACATAATGTACAACGCGCTGTACGCTTTCATCCACGCGAGACTTTCCGTCACGGATTAACTGGATTATTTATCGCTATTACTATTTTTATCTTCTTTTACAGAGCTTACCTCCTATTTTACAATTTGTATTAATTTTTAACCCAGTTGCATCGTAATTTTGTTTACTCAAAATTATATTAAAAATTTGCATAAACCTTGCTCGTTGGCTTCGTATCTCCACGTGTGAGTTAATCGCCAGGAGGCTTCGCCTTGCGGAAATTGAGACATTTTTATCGATTTAAATTTCACTTTTTGCACTCTCGAAAGAGTATGTTAAAATTTTTCTCAAATTTTTGTACAACGTCGAAAAAACCTTTATTTGCTTTTCGAAAAGATTCTGATGTTAAAATGTTTCACCGTTTTGGTTATTGATTAATAAATATACATCTTGCCTTGGATGACATTTAATTTATAGAATACATAATCTTTTTACATTAATTTTTTTTAATTAACTTATAAGGATGAATTAAAAAAAACAAGTGGATGAGTTTCTCACGTGCCACTTCAAAATATACTAAAAATTATTGTGTTCAAGTTTCAGAGTTCACAGAATTTGAAATTGTAGAATTTCAATACTGATTCTCGTAGGAAATTAATATTTTTGCCCTAAATGTAAAAGACATAATTATCAAATGTATTTCAAATGATTAATTTATAGTTTTGGTACATACTTATTTCAGAGGCAATATCACGAGCTCTTTTGTAAACTCATAAACTTCTGTACATGTGGGAAAAACTGAAAGAACTTTCATTTTTCTGGCTGTATAAGTCTGTGTAAAATTTACGCAGAAAACTTAATAATAATAATAAAATTTAAGGGTAATAAAAATTTTAATTTCATTTAAAATAAAAATTTTTAAGCTTTACCATCTACATTTCGAAATATAATTCGTTGAACATTTTCGCTTTTCTTAAACCTCCACATAAAAGTCCACGTCCAAGATTTCTTGATTCAAAAATTTCAAATTCGAATGATTGATCTCAAAAATTCAATTAAAAAAATTAGGAAAAATTCAAATGATCTTTTTGTCTTTATTACACACGCGCGACCTTAATAGTTACGAAGTCGTTTGAGAGTAAAAATTTATTAAGAAAAGTTGCTGCAAATGGATTAAATTAAAAAAACCTGTCAATGGACAGATCTACTCTCTGTGTGATTGCACGAAAAAAATTATGAAATTTTTTTTGAAAAATTAGGTGAAGCTTCTTTTACGCTATACAAAGATCAGTGCAAAATTTCACTTAAATTAGGAAGCTCGTTACTAAGATATTTATTATACAAAATTGCAACTTCAAATACTTACTCTTATGGGAAAGTACAAAAAATAGCCACTTTTAACAATTAATATCTTAATGAGAAGCTCCCTAATCGTTGTGAAATAATTTTATTATATAAAATTTTCAAACATTTTCCATCATTTTCGATTTTGAACACAACATCCTTAAAAAAATAACAATGACCGTATAAATTTCCGAAACAAAATCGAGTCATTGCTTGGGTGAATGAATGAAAGAATTATTTTACCCTAGAACCCCACACTGTGTGAGACAAATACCCCACTCTGGGGTTACGCTAACCCCAGCACTTTAAATCACCGACTCTTTATTTATCGTATATATTTATTTATTTATTTATTTATTTTTTCATTTAAATTATTAAAATCCTAAAAAATGAAATGAACTGCTGGAGAAAGACCTCATACTGAATGTTTACGAAGAAAAATGCAATTGAAGAAGCAAAACTTTCGGAATTCCAAGACCGTTAAGATACGTAATTCTAACACTACCGTCAAATCTAAAATTTGTTTTTTAATTTATATCTGTACCATATGATTTTTCAGCTTAAGTTTATTAAGATAAGTTATTGTAAATCGATTCAAGAACAACATACTCAAAATTCAATGTCATAAATAATGAAGTAATGAGATTTTTATAAAAAATTGAGGAAAACTTCTTTGAAGTACCATAAAAAATCGTGCAAAATTTCAACAAGCTTCACCGTCCAGAAGTCAAGATATTTCGAATTAAAAATTGCGATATTTAACACTTGCTCTTATGGGAGAGCTCTGAAAGTCATGATATTTAACAATAAATATTTCCATATCTACATGATGAAACCTTTTTAAATTTGATACACGTACGTAGATCATATTAAAAAAATTTTGCACAAATCAACAAAATCTCGCTACAATGATTTTGTGTTATAACTACCTTAAAATTTTCCGGGGCTTAGGAAACCCCTGTGCGAAGTCTTATAGGGTTAATCGGTCGTTGACGGTTCGATGAAATAGCCCGGAGAACAAACAGGATAGCACGGACAAAGGATTTCGTTGTAAGTGAAATGGACGCAGAAGGGGGTCGGGGAAAATGGAGGGAGAGGGGGATACGAAAGAGAGGGATGCGTATGAGAGAAGAAAAAGAAGCATGACCAAAATTGTATGAAACAAACATCGAATCTCGGCTTTTGTTGGTAGAATGTCCCGGGTGTGCCGCAGCATCGATTTGTTTGGCTTCCGCCACAGTGGATTAGCCCATGGTTCGCGTATATGTGCACCGACGAATGCGAGCGCGAGGATTCGCGCGAAATTCGTGAGACTCCCTTTCGCCCGCGAATCTCTCTCTCTCTCTCTCTCTCTCTCTCTCTCTCTCTCTCCTCGCAATAACTTTCCGTCTCTCTTTTTCTCTCGTCTCGTCCGAATCTCGATCTCGCATTCGCCGGGCTCTTTCTGTTCCTGTATAAACGCGCGTGCACGCATTTAGGTGGATTCAAAGGCGCGCGGAATGTGCATTAACCCTTTGGCGCTCACCACCAAACGCGTGCTCACCGAGTCGTTCACCGAAAACGTGCACAAATTCCGGCGTGAACACACGCACGAAAACACGCTCGCAATAACGATCCGAGTCAGCTAAAGATTTTTTAAATACACATCCTTCGACGTACCTAACCACCACGAATCGGTAAACATTTCAATCGATCTGTAAACGAGCGATAAATGGAAAATAACTATCAGGGATAACAAGTTGCACGCTGAGAAGAGAACACAAATTTAGTTAAGATTTTAATTTTTTTTTAAAATAAATTTAGAGAAATAAGACACTTATTTATGTGGAATAATTAAGGTTCAGTCAATTGACAAAGAATTTAGTCAAGTTGAACAAAAATGTCGTTGAATTAAACTTCAGTCAATCAACAAATAATGTACTTAATTTTTTTAAAATATCGGTGAATGTAATCTTCAGTCAATCAACAAAGAATTCAGTTCAATTTGAAACAAATATCTTTGAACATATTAAACTTCGGTTAATCAACAAATAATTTAGATCATAATTAAAAAACAATATCGTTGAACGTATTAAACTTCAGTTCATCAACTAAGAATATAGTTTGATTTAAAAAATATATATAGTTGAACGTATTAAATTTCAGTTAATTAGCAAAGAATTTAGTTCAATTAAACAAAAATATAGTTAAGCGTATTAAACTTCAATTAATCAACAACGAATTTTTCAATAAATATCGTTAGACGTATTGAACTTCAGTACCAAGATAGCAGGAAGCACCAAAAATTAAAAATTATACATTTGTGGATTTATATTTCGAATAATTTAAATAATAAAAATAAAATTTATTTATATTCCTAAATTTTTCTTTGCTACTCTCATATTCTTTACTTGAAAAGAATATATTTGTTACTCGTTATCCTTTCTAAATCATCAAAATTCCATCATTGAAAATATTTTTTAATTTTTTTTAACTATTACATAAACTCTATTACACAAAAAAGAATAAATCGAATTATTCTCTGTTAATAAATCATTATACTTTGCATACAAAATTCTTTTTTTTTTCTTTTTATTATATTTCCTACATTTTCTATCTTATCTAGTACTTTATTTTATTGAATGTGCTCTCTGAAATAAATTATTTTACAATATTAGAATGTTTGACTTTAAAAGTCTGTAATTTTTTTCCCATTTTAGAAAGAATTACACAACAATGATCGAACAAGATATATCACTGTTTTAAACTTACACATGAACAAAATAGTAGATAATTTTTTAAAGATAAGTAATTTACTTTTAATTAGTACTATATTTAGACCAATTGATTTTACTTCTTAATTGAATCTAAAGAAGTAGATAAGTTTTTACTTTTAATTAGTACTATATTTAGATCAATTGATTTTAATTCTTAATTGAATCTAAAGAAGTAATAGATTTAAGTATTTAAGCGAAAAACAAGTATCAAATGTTTTTTTTAACGGTTATATAATTATTGTTAATATAAATGAGTAATAATATACATTCTCAAAAAAATCTTATTATAAACATAAAAATAACAACTATGCAGATTATTACATAGAATTACTTGTAGTTTGAATCCTGTCCTAAATTACGTACTTTGTTTTATTGCAACAAAAATACAGCTAAAATTATCGACTACGTGAATCCTTCACAAGATTTTATTCAAATAGATGAATTTTCTCGATTCGCGAAACGTCTATATTTGATCGATGGACTTCACCGAGTCAAATATTTCCGGAATAATTTCGATGATGAATTATTCGTAAAAATGAGAGCCGCAGCGCGTAAGCAAAGCTCCATGAATTCTCCAGAATAGAAGGCACACTCTGAATATTTACGTGACAGTATTACTGGACCGCAACTTTCCGTCTCTCTCGCTCACTTCAGCGAAAATTTGAAAATTCGAGAGGGAAACGACGACTCGCCCATGGCGTGTTTCATTTCTCTCGCACGCGTTATCTGACAAAGGCACCAGCGCGTGATCCGATTCTGTAATGACTCGCATTTGACTAATGCACGAAAATCGTAATGAAGTAACCGCCACAATGGAATATAATTCAACGACTCAATCCTGAACGTATTCTCTCCGTTCCACTGCATCGGTTATTATTATTCGAGTATTAACGAGCAATAATCGTGCAATTTTCAATAAATTATTATTACTATAACCCCCATGCACTTTCGATCTGTACAATAATTTTCTTCAAGTCAAAACTACTAAATTGAGAGTCTTAAAAATTTTGTCGATAATCGCACACTCGTGTCCCATTTATATCGAAATCTTGAATAAACCTTGACATTTTTGTCAATTCAAGTATACGAGAACTTGCAAAAGTATGCGAAATTTTTATTTTTACTGATATTAATACATCAGGCATTTTTTAAATACAATTTAAAGAATATACGATCAATTTTGTTAATATCCGAAGTAAAAGCAATTATAAAGGATATATTGAACAGACAATCCCAGCAAAAAGTAAATTCTTGACGTTGAATTCGTAAAACCCAGACTTTGCCTTGTGCTACAAAGTTTCCATTTATTTGAGTCATCGTTTGACTATTACTTATTGGCAATTTAAGCATATTTTAACAATAATTTGAACATTTTTTATTGTTTAAACAATATTAAAAAATTTTTGAGTAAAACGTTTTGAAATGACTTTATACGAAATGAATACTACTACGAATATAAGTCAACAACTTTGGAGTTTGGTAATCTCTAGAACCATTCAGTAAGACAATTTCAAATTCAGTACAAAATTTGTTGATATATCTTAACAACAAAATACCCAAAAATTCATCAAATTATCATATTTTAAATGATATTGCTAATACATCTTATAAAAGTATCATCAAAATTGTATTTATTAAAATTATACTTTCTTCGTATTATTCAAGAAAATAATTAACGATTATAATAAATTTTTATTCTCAGTGCAAAAAAAAATCCATGAAATAATCATACAAAATTACATTTATGTAATTTCTTTTGTTTAGCAATCCTCAGGTTTAATAAACCATGTCACATTTTTTTCTAAAAATTAGCAAGTAATATTTTTAAATGTCAATTTCTCTGAAATCAATATATCGTTGAAAAATTTTCGAACGACGATGACAGGATTTTTGGCAGTACGTTAGCTCTACTCTTCACATCTCTACTCATGACCATATTTTATTTTAAATTTGACTCTTTAAAACTACAGAGGAGTTTTTTTTTGAGTAAATTTATTCCAAAATAATAAATTTTTTTTAAAGCAGACAAATTCAAGATGAAATAATGCTCATGAGTAGAGATATAAAAAGTAGAGCTAACGCATCGCCAATTTTTTCAGAGCGCAGAATAATACTTGGCGTGTACTGTCCTCCACGAAGGCCGGGCGTCGGGCAGTGGTAACAACTTCGCGCCAGCAGCAGGTCGATAAAACCTCTTCGAACGCATAAAGGTGGGCGTTAGGAAACGCGGAGCTTGCCCCGACGGATTCTATCTGCGAAATCAGCGACGAATTAACGCCGATATTTTCGGAACGTTGCAAGAAAAGCAATCTTGCACTTCGCTCACTCGTCGAAAACAAATTTACTTCATCAAGCCACCCCTTTTTAGTGTCAATAACTGTTAACCCAGTTCAAAAGTATCGTATTCACTATTTTGCTGGTTTATCGAACGGAAAATTGTCGCAAACGTCGGTCAATAATTTGTTTTGCTTTCATTTCTAACGTTTTTCAAGATTGATGAATTACAGACACTTTTCCAAGTATGGTAATTAAGGTAGTTCTATCATAAAATCGTTTTCTTGGGATTTCGTTGAAAATTTACAAAAACCTTCTTTGATACGATGGGCAATTGTATATTAAATTTTAAGAGGTTTCACTACGTAGAACTCGAGATATTTATTGTCAAAAATCATTATTTTATGTACTCTCCCATAAGAGCACGTGTTAAATATTGCTATTTTCAATCCTAAATATTTTGAAATCTAAATTGTACTTCAAAAAAACTTCCTTTAGTTTTTTAAAAAAATCCTAAGATCATGATTTTTTTAATTTTCATAGATATGTAACAAGTACAAATCACGTTGGATAACTTTGAATTTTGAGTTTGTTGTTCTTGAAACAATTAGCAACAACTTTTCATAATTGACTTAAGCTCAAAAACCACATGATATAGAGATAAATTCAGATAAAAACTTTTGATTTGACTGTACCGATAGATGTACTTTAAGTAGGAGTTGGAAAGAGTTTTCGATCGAAGTAAATTTTTCATGATAAATTAGTAAAATCAAAAATTTATATTTTTTCCGAAAATTTTTCAATTTTATATTTAATTAACTAGATATATATTAATTTAACCAAATAATTTCAACTTTAATTAGCTGTTAACTATTTTAATTAAACTATTAAATAAATTTTACACTTGCTAGTATTTAAACAAAATTAATAACATAATAATAATAATAATAATGTATTTTACTGACAGCACAGAATTACTTTTTATACAATTATTTTACCGTTGTTTTTAAACTTGTACTGCCAAAGTTAAGAATGATTTTAATTAAAATTTGTAATTTCGAAAATCTCTTTAAAAATGTTTTAAAAACTGCATATTAACATCATAAAAGTAAGTGTCAATTCGATTCATAAATATATATTGCATAGATAACTATTCTGCTGAACCTCATCACAACTTGCTGAAATGTTTTCTTCATCAATTTACTATATTCCATATACCTATATTTCAACAATGAAAAACAGTTTCTGATTAATATCTAGTATTCGATATTCTGATAAAATCACCAAAGAACAAAATTTTTCAAAGTTTTATCTTGTTTTTTATTGTAAAAAATATGCGATCTATATTTAAACAGTATGCATTATGTATATTTGTCGAAAATTCAAATAAAAACTTCATAGTCAATATTTTTTCCACGCTCCATCTGCTTTTTTATATAAAAGAAATGTTACTGCTTAAGTCACAGCTAGTGGAAACTTTTACATCGTAGCTTTCAAACGGACCAAAGAAAAGAAGTCTCGTTATTACTTGTATTTTTATACTCGAATAAATTCAGAAATAATTTCAACTTTTTTGTTCATCTGACTCTTTCATATGCATTCCGACACAAATGAGAAACAAAAAGAACGTAAATTTGGTAAGAGAGCGAGCAAATAAGAATTTTTACGTCGGAGCTTGAAACAGAATGTAATCCAGGCCCGTATCGATGATGGAAATCCATCTTGCGGATGTCGCAAGCTCGTCTGGGCTAACACACATATAATACCATGGGGTTATGGTCGAGAGAGCAGCGGCGATATTCCCAGCACGAAAATATATAGAGATATAGGCGAGACGTCGTTTGATGGCCGCCTGAACCGGCACATTCATTCATACCGTATATACGTACACCAACGCAAAAATATATACAGGGTACCCTAAAACTCGACATCGAAACTAAGAAAATAAGAATCCTAATAAAATTTCGAATCGAAAAATCCCGGGGCGTTTTTCGATCGGACGAGCCAGTGAGAAGTTATCGAGCGTCGAACGTGAGCCAATGAGGACCGGTGTCACATGACCGCGGTGCCACGCGGCGCTCGCCGATTGGCCGTGCTCGATTCGTCGATAACTCTCGAGGAAGCGCTCGGATCGAGAAACGCTCAAATACATTTCGACTCAGAATTTTCTCGCGGATATGTTTTTTTCATTATTTACACCCACTTCTGGGACATCCTGTACGTATGCCTGTGTATATATGTATTCGGATTTTCACAGTCTCAGGACGGCGGACACGGAGCTCCCGGAAGCGCGGAGTCGGAGGAGAGGCAGACATTGACCTCTCCCATTCCTCGTGGCTGGCGCTTTCCTCGCTAGGCTTGCAACGAAGAAGAGTGAGTTTCAAGTCGGTGCACTCACGAATGGTCCGACGCTCGAGGGACCTCGAAGTAAGGTGAGTGCCTCGAAGAGAACGAAAAGAAGGAAAGAGAGAGAGAGAGAAAGGATGGATACGAGTCGGAGGACTATGTACGGAGGATCGAGCCAGGAGTCGAGAAGAGACGAACCACTGCCAGGGTGAGTCTCAACCAACTCCAACCCTTTTCCTCCCTCCGGCAGAATTTCTTTTCCCCTCGATCCTCCCCTCATTCTTGCTCGTTTCTCGTCGACTCCTTTCCAGCCCCCGACATCCTTTCTATATATTTATTTTCTCTCTTTCTCTCTCTCTGACGGTAATTTTTGTTTCTTTTTTTTTTACTTTACTCCTGCATTTTCCTTCTTCAACCCTTTCTCCTCCTTTCTTTCCCTCCCATTCTTTTTCTTCTCCACCTCGCTCTCCCTCGAGCGAGAGAGCTCACGATAGAAACCGTGCTCTCGTTCCTCTCTTCTCTCCCTCTCATTTTTTTATCGCTGCTCAATCGTCATCTCGCTTTTTCCTCTCATCGCTAATGTACTCGTGTATACTTGAAAAAGGAAATTCGTGTAATCTCGTCCACTCGTATATTTCAACTTTTCACTTTTCTCCAGTCCCTAGCTGAGATATTAAAAGGTAAAATATATAAAGCACGGCGAGATGACTGATAAAGTGATTTGAGGGCGTGTTTTGAGGCTTAGTTCGATAAATATCGATTTATACTGAGGCTAATGCACATGAATTTATAAAATGAAGAGCACGTGTACGAAAAATCGTTATTCGATATCTCAAAGTAATTTACGTCTGGTATAATAGAATTTATACTGAATAATTAAGCAACTTCATAGACAAAAATTCGTACCTTATTAACAAAATTATACATTAAACGTATAAGATAAATTTGACACTTACTTCACCATTTCTTTTGTTTACAGTCAGAAAAAATGTATGAATTTTACATAAGAAAGAACATTAAATTTTTAAGAATTCCGAATCTAACTCTGAAATCATCTGGTGAATCATTTTTCTATTTGATGTAATTTTTCATATACATATTTGAAAAAAAAACATTATTTTTCAAATCACTTTAAATCATCATTAAATGATGGAATGGATAAAGTTTTTTAAAAACCTTGAAATGTGATTTTATTGCATTTAAATTTTTTGCAGATGACAAAATTAATCAAGTGAATAAGGGTGATCTTTTTAACAAAAAAAAGATGTTACTAAAGATCCCTCAGAAAAAATTGTTATTTTTATTTTTTTTAAACCTATTAAATAGTTAATCTTATTAGAATAAACCACGTAGTAATCATATACAACAATTTTCATTTTTATTCAACGTTTGATATTTCACAACTCATCAATTGACGATCGAGGGATTCTTTAACTTGCTTTCTTTCATCGCACTGTTTTTTAAATTCACCCCCCCCCCCAACAATTTTTAACTATCTGTTCTTTTTTACAATAAATTACTTACAAAAAGTATATACAATAACTTATTAAAATTACTTTATTTTGTATGTTTTTAAGAACCAGAACTCTTTGCATTTAACAAGTAAAACCAAATTCTTTTGGTTTATTAAAAAAAAAAGTTAATAAGTGAAAAGCAGGCGCAACGAGAGATCGATTTTTCTCCACTTTCAGTCAGCTCTTTCGCTTTCTCGCTTTGCACCCCTTCCCACACCAAAGTGGATCCCCGCATCTCCCGTTATTATAGAACTCTTTTTCATCCTTCACCGAGCTTCAAATTTTTCTTATTTATTCGCTCTTTCGAATATAAACTGCATTTTAGTTCTCCGTATTTTTCATAAAAAAAGGGAGAGAGAGAGAGAGAGAGAGAGAGAAAGAGAAAATGGAAAGCTCTTACTGACTTCTACCTCAAAACCGTAGCAAAGTAAACGCTGTGTGGCGTATCGTATTTAGCTATTCACCCTCTTTCATTAGGAACGTTAATGATGGTTACTGCGCTAGTTACGCCAGCAGCTAATACCGAGATGCGCATCTCTCGTTGTCTACGTGGTTCCTGGGGTTATTTACGGTGCAAGCATCGATTATACATGAATTAAGAGTTATACGGACTCATTTTCGATTCTCACTGAAAATCTCTACAAAGTATTCGTTTATAGAGATTCTGAATCAAGGGTATTAATTATTAATTAAAAAAGGATAGAAATCCAAAAGATTATTTACAATATTATTATTATTTGAAAATATCATATTTTAGGGGTAGTTTCACAGATGTATAGAATAATTAGATTGGCTGACAAGTAATGAACGACATACATGACTTCATATTTGTATTTATTTATTTAAGAATTTACTATTAAATGTTGACTGTTTAATTACTGACGAATTATCACGATTCGCTAACCTTGCGCAAAAATTCTTTATAAAACAAATAGCTGGAACGCTCATTACTTTGAAAACATAATTAAATTGATTATTTAATTTTCAAAGGTAAATATCACTTTAGTTAATGCATTCGAAATCAATTTCTTAATAAATGAATACTAATGAATTAATTAATTAGCATCAATATGGTGTATTATTCCAGATATTGACAGAACATAATTTTAAAAGCTATAGGAAACAATCCAATAACAAATAAATAAATAAATAATAAATAGGAAAAATATTTAAAAATTTCGAAAAATTACTCGAATAACTCGAAATAAAAATTGGAATTTGAATAAATATGTTAATTTTATAAGATTCAAAGAAAATTTATTCTGCATATGCAGAATGTAAAACGAAAAATAACATTTCCAACAACTCTAAAACCGTTTAGTAAATCGTTTTCTTTTTAAATTTAATACAGCAATCTTTCAGTCACCTGGAAATCACATATCAAAAATCTAGCCACCTGCAGACCTATTTTAGGAATACTATAACAATTTAATAAAACTCCAAAACAGAACGATATTTTCTGAGCCTTTCTTTTAAGTTTTGAATAATTTTTTATTTTATTTTATTTTCACTTTCGACTATTTTGTTTTTCTTGTTCTTATGATTTTTTTTTGACTACTTCTGCACGAAGGATAAGTTGCCCAAGAAATCAGTGACAATATCGCGAGTCCTGAAGAATGCGAAAGAATCGCGACGAGAGATGAGCTCGCGTATAACGCAACGGAGACTCGCCATTTCCTGGTTCGATTAGGCGTCGTCGTTGTCATGGTTTCGAGAATACTCGTCGGAATGGCAAAAATCGGAATTTCAATACTATTGCCCTGCTCTCACTTGTCAACGGTATCGGAATACAAATTCCTCGGCTGGACACCTTGTTACTCTCGTTATACATAGAAAAAACGAAATAAAAGAGCCATGAAAAGTATAAACGAGATGAAGGGAAAAATAGACAAATTTTGAGTAAAATATATATTTAAAAAAAACACGTTTGCTTTTTGACGCCATGTGATGAAACAACAAATTCATCAAATTCCCATGTCAATTGGAATCTGTCGAATGGCGATATGACATCTGATGGCAAAAAAACGAAATATACTTAGAGCAAATTCTCTAATAATAATTATACGTATTATGGGATATTTGTAATAAAGAGTTATTCAATTATTAGTAAAAATGGAATCAGTGATGGTTACTCGACAGAAAAAGTGAATAAACATGAAGTACAGTGTGAGAGTTTGAAAAAATACATCAAACAAGCAGATGGAGGTTGGAACTGACAGGACTGTCAACGTCACTTCACTTCACTAATTTTACTACATTTTGATATAATGTGCAGCCTCAAAATTGCATTTTTCTTCAACAAAATTGCATTCTTTGAGATTGGTGCCAGTCCAGTCACAAATTGCACATGTATTTACCATTCATTACTACATATAACTACATATCATGACCCTCTTATGGTCGCCATGTTTTTTAAGGAGGTTGGTTACATAAAACGAAATGATGAAAATTCGTTCAAATTTGGAGAGAATATTCTTCCATATGAAATACGTGAATACAATTTTTTTAGAATTTTCGTCTACGTA